>JAGQEM010000089.1:0-23590 GCA_019202945.1 Corynespora olivacea
TCGCAGGCTCTTAAATTAGCCTAAGTTATAGGCCTGAAGAGTAAGATTAATTCTGCCTTCTTTATACAATAAATTAGGCTTGTTTTGAGATTACATTATACTTCAGACGTGGTATTCGCGATACTAAGAAAAAGTGGCCGGCTCACTAGGGTGGCCGGCTCACTAGTACTTTATGTTATAATTAAAGCTTATAAAGGATTCCTTTATATAATTACTAACTACAGCCCAGGAAGGCTTTATAAGACTAATTAAAGGAGCTAAAGAGATACTATATAAGAATATACTTACAGAGGCGCGCGTACAAGAGCTTGAAGAGTAATTAGTAGTAGTAACTAAGCGCAAAGTACGCAAACGAAAGCAGATTCAAAAGGGGGGAATAATATAGTATAGTACAGGGGCATTATACATAGTAGCAGAAGTAGTAGCTACAGCTTAGTCACGTAAGAAGGCTCGTAGTAGCAGTAGTCAAGAAAGAGCCTAACCAGGTCAACGCCGCTGTGGCAACTGTCGCAAGACTGGGCACAACGCTCGTACGTGCTAGCAAGATAAAGTAGAAGATTCTAAATCTAATATAAGTATATTATACACAGGTTCTATTATTAGTATTAAATAAATTCGCTTTTCGTACGTGGTGTTGGTCGTGCCAAGAAAAAGTGTCCGGCTCGGTGGTCTGTCCGGCTCGGTGGTGGAATACGTTATGATATCAACAGCGGTGAAGAACAGGAGGCAGTTCTGAACGCGACACACCTCCTAAGCAACCTCTATGCGGATCAAGGCAAGCTAGTTGAGGCGGAGGAAATATACCAGCGAGTGCTGCGAAGCAAAGAGAAGGCATGGGGGTCAACCCATACTTCAACACTCGCCACGATTAATAACATAAGCAACATCTACGCCGAGCAAGGAAAGCTAGCTGAGGCAGAGACGATGTACCATCAGGCGCTACGAGGGTATAAGGATGTCCTAGAACCTAAGCACACGTCAACACTGAATGTAGTCAGTAACCTAGGCAATCTCTATGCAGATCTAGGAAAGCTAGGCGAGGCAGAGGAGATGTGCCTGCGAGCACTGCGAGGGTATAAGGAGGTGTTAGGCGACGAGCTGGCTCAACAGTACCAGCCAGCACTTGACACAATGGAGAACTTGGGCCACTTTTACGTCGATCAAGGAGAGTATATCAAGGCTCGAGAGATGTACTCAATGGCGCTCTTAGGGTTTCAACGCCTTCTTGGTCAGTCGAATAACAGATGCAAACAGCTTGTATATAAGATGGATACGTTACTGGCTTCACAAGCAAGTAGGGAGAATTTTCAGTCGTTAGCCGTGCAAGAGGATCCCAACACCCGGCCGGAGAAAGAGAAGGGTTGGAAGCTTGGAAAACGCCAGCGCGTGAAAAAGGTCATTCGACAGCAACAATAGTTTTCTACTGATAGTGTAATTAGAGGGTAAAGATATTTAAAAGTAGCAGAAGTGATGCTCTTACTCCGCGTGCACTTGCTGTAGCTATGGATAAGCAATACGTCTTGGAATTTCTGCAAGCGAAACAGAGGAAGGTTTGCTGACAGAGACTAGAACAAGTTAACAAAGGCTTCCATTAAGCAAGATAGGAGTCAGCGTGGGATGAAAACTAAGCAACACACAAAAACTGGAAATTACAAGTATAAGCAATTAGACTTTAGTAGTACGTGGCATTGCCACTACTAGTAGAGAGGACGGCTGAGCCGTACTAGCACCAACTGTAAGGACACGGGACGACCTACTGCCGGTACAGCTCCAAGTCTGCTCCGTACTTCTGGAGAGGCATAGGCTCGATCGGTGCACTTGGTGATCGAATCGACATATACGTAGGCACTATCTAGAGCTTTTCAAAGCGGGATGCGCATAGCTCGGTATAGAAATGCGGCTTTTGAGAAACTAGGAACTTGCTAGTTTGCGGGGTACATCCCAGGCTTGTAAATTGATATGCGTGGCGGTAATCTTATTACACCGAGCTTGAACACAAAACATGGACATTTCAAGCCTTTTTCTTCGTTTTGCCGATATTCTTCGCAGATCGAGTGCTCACGAGAAAGAGTATACGCACGACCGTGACAAAGCCGGTGATGCCGATCGTCCCCCATTCTTCCCATCTTAAGCCATTAAGCTGCAACCTGCCCTGCGCCTCCAAACCTTTCCAGAGAGAGTAGAAAAGTGTGAAGTTGTGATCAGAACACCGAACTCGAAGAATTTCCAAATGTTCACATCGTTGGTGTAGCGCAACATGGTCACCATCAAAAACGCCATCATCACAAAGGCACCTCCTGCCTGATGCAGAAGAACCCTGTGCGATGGGGAAACTTCGGCCCATTTGTGTGATCCAGGAAAAGTCGAAGCCAAGATGGTGTCGGGGTCGAAGTAGGACATATACGCGCCGCTAAGGGCGATGAGCGGGTCTATGGATGTGAAGAAGATGCGGTAAAAGGCTGGCACCGGAGAGCTTTCTTTCTGCGCCATGATTTTGAGTATCGACGGTTTCTGTTCGCTCGTTGGATATGATGGTTCGTTGAAGGGGAGAAAGAGGGAAGTCGAGGATGGAGGAGAACCTGACGCTCCTATCCAGCCGCGCCTCCCCCTGATTGGTGGCTTACTAACCAGCACAAGCGATTCCAGATCAACCTGATCGGCTTGAACTTCCGCTTCGCTCTCTTTTCCTCCGACACTACCTTAGAACATACCTTAACCTCCGCCGGATCTGCTCCCAAAACACATGTGGTATCCGATGTGCCCTCACGTGCACGCTACCGAGGATACCGCTACCTATAGGTGCATACCTTAAGAGTTCCTCAAAACCCATGATGGCGCCGCATTCCGAACCTTTGCGCGAACCTTTGCGCGATCGAGCAGAATGGTGTTTCTGCTGAAGTCTTACTATGTGGCAGCATGGACCTTTTTCTTGATCGCAGGTGCGACTCCAACTAGTATGGTGGAGCGCAATGTCACTCAGCCATGGGTGGACAGCCTATTACAAGAGTCGATGAGCTGGCTGGATATGCACTACGATGCCGAAGCCGGGTATTTGTACTCTCTGGATGACAAGGCCTTGACACACGAAACGCGAGCATCTGTTTGGTACGCAGCAGGCTTATTCGCCAGGAACGAAGGGGATGATATTGAGCAAGCATTGAAGATTGTGGAAAATGTGATTGTTGGGCAGCATAAAAACGAAAGCTCGCAATGGTAAGAGATCTCATCTGAAGAAATTCTCTTGATCTTGGTCGACGTGGACTGAATCAGACTAGGTTCGGTGACTACCAGATCTATCCCGAGGAGCCCACTGTAGGAACGAAACAATATCCGCCAGTCATCTATAAGTCATGGGATCCCAATTGGCGAGGCTTTGTGGGCACCACGTTTGTGCTCATACTTGAAGAATATCCCGACCTGATCCCGCAGGATACCAAGGCCCGTATGATAGAGAGTCTATATAACACAACTGTTGGTGATAGCTATCGAGTCGGAGGAATAGACGACGATAATCTATACCCTGCGTATAGCAACCCATCGATCATGAGAGCATTCGTATCAGGCTGGGTGGGCCGACGAACGAATGATTCGAACATGACGACCGCTGGAGAAACCTACGCCACCGATGTCATCGACTTGTTCAACAGGGTTGATACGCTTTCCGAGTTTAATTCGGGGACTTATGCTGGCGTGTCGCTTTTTGCCATGACTCTCTGGGCAAAATACATGCCGACGTCTTCCGTGATGGGGCAGCATGGGCCAAGGATGATTAAGGAGACGTGGTCCTCGCTGGGTCTACTATATAACGCCAACCTGAAGAACGTAGCTGGACCGTGGGATCGGAGTTATGGGTTCGACATGAACCGGTATCTCAGTATTCTTGCGCTTCAAATATGGACTCTGGTTGGGAAAGAAAAGGCGCCGGTCAATACCAGAGTAGGTAGATCCCTGTTACCTCTTTATTCCGATACAATGAGGCCTGACTGATCTACGTTAGCCGTACGTAATGGGCCATAAAATTGACTTCGCCATCGGGCCCTTGATTGCTATACTCGCCCCCTTCCACAACACACTTGTCGACAATACTACACTGTCATCCCTTCACACTTTCCCAGGTATACATACGGTTACCACGTCCGCCTTCTCGCCACCATACGACACATACCCACGCAACATCACAGCGTGGATATCCTCCAATCTCACCATCGGCGCGGAGTCCTTCTCCGAGAACGTGATTGGTGGGCCGGCAAAGAATCCCGATAGTTTCAACCCCGCTGTTGTACAATGGGGACGAGTTGACGGAACTGTTGGATGGTTAACGCTCTATGCGCAGGTCAAGGAGTTGACTGCTATCGTAAGAGAGGGTGTGCTTAATTTGACTTACTCTCAGGGCAACAGTAGTTCTACGTTTCAATTACTGGTAGGAACGAACTCAAAGAGTGGGAAGAGAGATGTAGTGAGCTGGGAAGATGTCGAGGGTGTCAAAATTACTTCTCGAGGCACGGTGGATCCAAAGTACGACGTTACGTTCAGCGGACTCGTTGGAGGAGCCGGTGCTACAATCAAGTACGTATCGACGCTGACACTATGGGAGATGTGTAATGTGAGATTTGACTAACACCTCTTAGCGATTTTGAGTTCTGGAATTTTACATATAGCATGCCTGTAGGTAGCAAGGAGATACCAAACTTACAGCTTCATATCGAGATTGTATAGATTCTCCACAGGGAGACGAGATAATCACAGAACTTATATACCTAAATTAGGACATGTACTATGCACCATACAAACGACACAGCCAGCAAATCGGTTTGATCACGTGATGGTTCTAGGAAGTCTTATGCACTCTATGGGTAGAACGTCTTCGACATCTGCATTTTCGGATATTATCATATTGAATCCGAAACGCTATTGCAGGTCTTCCTACATGCTTTTCAACCTAAATCGAGCGTCATATTTGCTGGTTAAAGTTCAAAAGCCTGGTTTCGGCAAGCGAGACTATATTGCGAGTAGGAAGATGTTGCCCTGCGGACAGTAGACAAGTAGACCAGCAAACAATCAACTATACCACCAAGCACCTGATGTAGCATACTTCCTACTGCCAAAGGACGCGTGATGAGCGAACAGCAGCTATGCTGTAGATATCGATCACATGATCTCACTAGTCTCTTCTCTGACCAGCGCCTCGGCACAGAACTGACCTCTAATTATCTCGCGGCATCGGAACCATATATTTATTCGAGCCCGGCTCGTCGCGAAGCAAGCTCAACCAACAAGCACTACGCGTCACTACATCGAGGTCCTCAAATAGGGATAACCAGACATGAGACCGGAAGCGCGGGGTATACGCATCGTGACCTAATCCCGGATTTTTTGCAGCCTGTGCACAATGGCGAAGCGATGTTCCAGGACTGAGGTTTTGTGGCGTAGCTTATTTGTTTGCTTTTTTTTTTAGAAAACAGGTTTACGGAAACAAAAAACATGAGAGAACGTGGGGGAGTTATCCGTACCATACATTGAGTATATACCGCCAAGTTGAGTTGCACTGCAGAAGGTGGATATGGTGCTGCTGGATGTCGCCATCCCTATGATGTAAAGCGATATTCGCCGTTCCATGGATCGGCTCCGGCTTCCCACGCAGAAGCTTCTCTACGCCACATCCACTAGGTTTAACCGAGCGAACTGGCTCAAGCGCCGGCTGGCTGGGTGCCCATTGCCGGTGATCAGGCCCAGCGGTGTAGATCTCGAGCTGATGGCGGTGGGTTTGAGAAGAGGTCCAATCGGTGGGGAATCGTTGGTGCGGAAGAGAAGGCGTGGAGGAGACGGTGGGGACTCTTTCTTGTAGGGCGAACGCCACTGGAGATATCGGCTTCCTTTGCCCTGGCCCCGTACCGGTGCTGTGGGCGCTGGGCACGCAGACTTGATCTATCGTCTACCGCTTCAATGAACAGTATACTGCAAACATCTGGCTTCATGTGGGAGGACATTCTGCCTTATACTTCCCGAAGGTTGATATAGGGCGCCGAATTTGCTGCATCGAAGCCACCATGCATACACCACTCTGCGACACAGTGACGAGCGCGTGGGCCCCCTCGTTGCTTTTCTACAAGTCGAAGGGGAAGGTTGTGGCGATCGCTCTCTACTGAAGCAACGCGAAACCCTTCTTGACGCGATGTCTTTCCTTTGTTTCTTCTGATCAAGCTCTCTGTTTGTGATGCATATACATTAAACAGAACGGGCTCCTGATCTTGCTCCTCCCAAACCTCCCATCCTAATGTAGGGGTTGGCTTACACTCGTTCAGTTGGCCGCTTTGAGTCTTATTATCCTCTCCTTTGTTGTCGGTATTCGTCATTATTACGCTGCAGTTTTTTATTTTGGGTTATGTATATTTCGAAGATAGGGATAGAGGTGGAGTCATGGACGTTGTATGCGGTGGGTGTTTGTTTAATAGTCACACGGACGTACGTTTACGCTCGCTCCTTCCATCAGAAAACACACTGACCGTGGAAGGATCTCTCGTCTCTTGACACTCGGTTCACCATTAAAGCTTCAGTGCGATGACTGGGTCATGGTCGCAGTTCTGGTAAGCTTATCGTCGTCGACACACCCTTTCTACTTCTATCCCATCTGACCCTTCTGAAGATACCTCTCACCGGAACTGTGGTATGCACCAACGGGGCATTTGAGATTCAAGATCCAACGGTAGAGCATCCCAACCGAGTCCTGAGGTCAAAGACGCGATTCGCGCTCGAGGAACTCCAGATGACTACGAATTGGCTGGTGAAGGCTTGCCTGCTGATACTATACTGGAGAATCTTGTATGTATCATACCAAGCTCCTTCGCCAAGAAGGTTTTCGAGCTGACATTTGTTAGTCCAGCTTCGAAGCGTCGGAAAGAAAGACGATACTTTGCCTGCACGGCGGCTTGTTGTCTACTTTCCTTCCTTCTCATACAGGGCCTGCTACCTGTATGGTGCTATCCGATCCACAGATACTGGACAGCGGCCACAAAGAACGGTCAGTGTGTGATTCGGGTATTCTGCTGCCAAGCTAACATTGACATAGTGCAGTGCACGACGTACCGCAACCACGCCATCACGACACTCGCTCTCGGAACTCTCACCACAGTCCTCGTTCTCATACTGCCGATACCATTCATACCCACCCCACGTACATACCTTCTCTTCACGCTCCTTTTCCTCGGCCTTGCAACTCTTGTGGCCGATATCTTTGGGCATTATCGCCAGCTCAGCACCCCGTCGTCGGCAGCCTATCTTCCCTGGTACATCGCCGAAACTACGACGTTGATCGCATATGCAAACCTGCCGTTCCTAAGCTCACTCTTCAACTCCACAAATGGCGCTCGTTTCCGGCATATGAGTACCATTTCGTTCTCATCATGGCCCCGCTCGTACAAAGATACGCCGCCCCTTCGAGCGCAACGACAACG
This sequence comes from Corynespora olivacea, assembly GCA_019202945.1. Taxonomy (NCBI): domain Eukaryota; kingdom Fungi; phylum Ascomycota; class Dothideomycetes; order Pleosporales; family Corynesporascaceae; genus Corynespora; species Corynespora olivacea. Next base: position 7,452 of record JAGQEM010000089.1, read on the forward strand.
ATTGGGAAGTGTCGCAACAACGGCCAGTGCACCATCACCGGTGAGATCGCAAAGACTGGGCAGCATGGTCAGCGACATGATCCCGCTGGATACCGTTGATTCATGGAATGATGGATCCATGTCCATGTCGGTACCTCCGATGCCTGTGCGCAAGCTGTCGCTGCATGATCCGCCACCAGAGCTGGAGGTTTATTGGAGCGCGAGGAGAAATTCAGGGAAGGATGTAGATTTGGAGATGGCGAGGGTGGAAGTGAAGAGGAATTCGAAATGAGAGAGTGGGGAGAGCTGATGAGGATCATGAAACGGTCGAAGGGGGGAATTTTATGATATGGATTGCATCTAATACGGGGGATAGGCGGGAAAGTGCCACCATGTCGCTATCTTGGAAATGTAGGATACGGAGTGCAGGCTGCAATAGGCTATGGAGTTCCAAGGGCGTTTGGGAAGAGGAGAGGGTGTATCGGAATTCAACGAGGAGGCATGGTATTCCAAGTATGAATCAGGTAGAGAAGAATCCAACTGGAGAGTGGAACCCTCGAGACGACTGGGGTGGTATCAGTGAGGTATCCTGACAAGGCACGTTTCGACAGCTGAACTACACATGTCACATGCTGTAGCTGACGGGATCGGACAGAGTGGTGGTGCCAGAAATAGGGCACCAATCAACTCTCCCCTGGACGTGAGCTGCAACGCCAAGCCCCAGGCGGAAAGAACACAGGTCGTGTGTAGCGGTCGGGGGCGGTCCTTTAGCAACAGTTTGAAGGGATCGGTCGGTCAATCAAATCCGCTGTATGTCTCCAATTCACCGTCCTCGGGCAACACAGTACATTCCCTCCACGTGCAGCGGCGGACAGCCGCACCCGAGCTAATATCGATATCACTCCCTAGCGCCCTGCTGTAACCCTCCCCCCCTATCACCTACATGTCCAGCGGCGTCGACGTTCGACGACGTCCCGGTATCTGGTCTTATTTCAGCTTCTCGGGCCCGCGACGACGCACCTCCGTCTCCCTCCCTCGCAGCAGCAACGACCACGACCACGACGACGATCCCTACGAGAAACCGGACCGGCGCACACACCGCTCTGTTCCCTCGAACAGCCCCATGGACTACAAGAACGGTGCGATGAATGGCGGTCAGCGTGCTAGATTTTTGAAGACGGGCGGCGTGATTGCCTTCATCGTGTTGGTGCTGTGGTACATTGCGCCCCGAGATGGGCTGGCGAAGGGCGGACAGGGCAACACGGCCTCCCCCGGCGCCGAAGCAAAATGCGCAAGGTCGTACTCCAAGGACAAGCCGCTCATCCAATATGCCCTCATGGTCGATGCGGGCAGCACCGGCTCCCGCATCCACGTCTACAAGTTCAACAACTGCGGCCCAACCCCCGAACTGGAATCCGAGGTCTTCAAAGAGACGGAAAAGAAGGCCGGGGGCTCCGGCCTCTCCTCGTACCGCGAAGACGCCGAAGGCGCCGCGAAGAGTCTCGACGTTCTTCTGGACGTGGCCCTCAAGAGCGTGCCGCAGTCCTACCAGGCTTGCACGCCCGTCGCCGTCAAGGCCACCGCCGGTCTGCGCAAGCTGGGCGACGAGATGAGCGACAAGATCCTCAAGGCCGTGCGCACAAGGCTCGAGACGAAATACCCGTTCCCCCTCGTCTCGGACGAGAAGGGTGGCGTGCAGGTCATGCCCGGCGAACAGGAAGGCGTCTTCGCCTGGATCACCGCAAACTACCTGCTCGGCAAGATCGGCGGCCCCGACAAGACTCCCACAGCGGCCGTCCTCGACCTCGGAGGCGGCTCCACCCAGATCGTCTTCCAGCCCACCTTCCCCGACGCCCCCAAAGGCGGCATGCCCCAGAAGCTCGCAGACGGCGACCACAAGTACGAGCTCGACTTCGGAGGCCGCGACTTCGATCTCTACCAGCACTCGTATCTCGGCTACGGATTGATGGAGGCGCGCAACAACCTGCACAGCGCCATCGTCGACGCCGTGCACCAGGAGAACAAGGACAGCAAGAGCAGCGAATGGCTCAAGGAGCCCATCGTGAACCCCTGCATCGCGCCCGGCATGAGCAAGAAGATCGAGGTCCACCTCCCCAAGGACCATGCCCTGGGCGCCGTCGTCACCGTCAACATGACCGGCCCCGCCACATCGGCCCCAGCGACCTGCCGCGGCATCGCGGAGAAGACGCTGCAAAAGGACGCCGAGTGCCAGCTCGCGCCCTGCGCTTTCCGGGGCGTGCACCAGCCCTCGTTCGAGAAGACGTTCGCGCGCGAGGACGTCTATCTGTTTTCGTACTTTTACGACCGCACGAAGCCGCTCGGGATGCCCGAGTCCTTCTCCTTGGCCGAGCTGCGCGATCTGACGAACCGCGTCTGCAAGGGCGAGGAGGCGTGGGATATATTCCACGGCGTCGAGGGCGCGCTGAAGCAGCTGAGGGGCCGTCCGGAGTATTGTCTCGATTTGAACTTCATGCTCGCCTTGTTGCACACCGGGTACGACATGCCGATTGAGCGCGAGGTCAAGATTGCGAAGAAGATCAAGGGGAATGAGTTGGGATGGTGTTTGGGCGCCAGGTATGTTTTCTCCCTTCTCTCTCTCTCTCTCTCTCTCTCTCTGCAACTCCCCTCGTCTTTTGATGCTCGATTCGGATGCAATGCTGACGTATGCACAACCAGTCTCCCTCTACTCGAGAAGGGCTCGGGTTGGCAGTGCAAGATCAAACAGGTCTCGTAAAGGCGAACGGACGTAGACTCTCATCCTATCCATGCATGTGTGTTTGAATGAGCCTTTGAGCTTCGGTAGTACTGCATGGCCAGCTTGGCCATGTTCTGAGCCATACCTTTTTGGATCAGCATTGATAGGCGTTTGTGATGTGCGTTTCTTTGTTGGGGATTCGATATAGGGGCGAAAGACGATGACAACGACGACGACGATGACGACAACCTCGATAGAAGGAGAGAGAGAGAAGGGGATTGCCAATGCTGAACCGGTCCAATTGCTGTGATGCGTGAAACAAGATTTGGGGGGTATATTGCTACAAAAGTCCATTCAAGAAAAAAAAGAAGAGATCGCCCCTTTTCTCCCTTCTATATCCTATCGTATCCTAATCCTATCCAACCTGCCCCAAACGTGCCCAAATCCCCACAACTCGGAGTATATTACCAAACGGAAATCCTGTTCCGGACCCCACATTACGGCCGTCCAATCTACATGCAACAATGCAATCCGTTCTAAAAGGACCCGATATTAGTCTTCTTGTACATGGTTTGCTGCTTCCTCACATTCGGCACGAGTCCACCGGCGAAAGAAGGAGAGTGTTGATGCGGTTGTCCTGCAAGATTCTCCGGAGCGGCTTCGGCATGTTTCTTGTGCTTCAGACCCATGGCCAGCGCCATTCCAGACGCCACGCCCTTTCGCTCATCCCTCAAGGGCAACGCATTCTTCTTCGCCTTCTTGAACCTCCAGCTTCCACGCGTCTTCTTGGCCTTTCGCCAGATGTGCCCGCTGAGCAGGACGAGCATGGTGAAGACGCTGACGGGCACGGCAATGTACCAGAAGTACGTGTCGGAATTGTCCCTGACGGCGGGGAACGTCTCGAAGTTTTGTCCAAAGTATCCGACGAGGAAGGTGAGGGGGAGGAAGAAGATGGTGACGGCGGTGAGGATCTTCATGGATTCGTTTTGGAAGGCGCCCATCATGTTGAAGATGAGGTCGATCAGGTTGTCGGCCGCGCGGCGCATCGAGTCCAGCGATTGGGTGATCATGATGCAGTGGTCTTCGACGTCGCCGAGGTACGTGTGGGTCAGAGGGGAGATGGTGATGGATGACATTGATTTGCGGGTGATGTGAGTTTGCCGGTCGGATGGGTTGAGGTAGGAAAGGATGCCGGGGTCGGGTTTGTGTTCTCGGAGGGCATTGATCAGGGATAGCATGGGCTGGATGGTGTTGCGCAAAATGGAGATTTCCGACGTGAGGATGTAGAGGAGATGGGAATGCGTGATGTCGGGATCACGGAGGACGTCGAGTTCGAGCTCGCCCATGGCATCCTCGTAGGCTGCCACGACCGGGATGGCGAGATCGATGATGGCGTCGATGATGGCTTGGACGACCATGCTCGCATCGCCGCTCCGGCGAAGGATTGTGTCATTCGCTTGGATACGCTTGAGGATGGGTTCCTCGATCTCGGGGGCCGAGTGTTCCATGAAGGAGATGACGGTATTGTCGGAGCAAAGGAAGATGCTGACCTGCTCGACGCTGACGGCGAGGTTGCGGCTGGCCAGCGAGGAGTGCTGCTCCATGTAGAGGGTTCGGTCGATGTTTGGGCCTCCACGGAAGCGTTGCAGGGTGCGGATCTGAGCGGCATGCTGGCCGGGAGCACGCACAGCAGGACCGTGAGCGTGGGCGGCGCCATGGAGGTGGTAGCCCTTCTCGTGATGGTCCCACGCATGCTGAGCGTTCCTCAGATCCGAATCCCCGGGTTTCGAAGCGAACACGCCCTTCACGCGGCCGAAGAAGGACTTTTTGGATTTGCCGCGAACGTGGCCATCAAAATCGCCGAGCGAGTCGTCGTCGTCTGGGAGGCGGACCAGTTTCGAGAGCGTCATGAGCACTGGCGTGTACATGTTAGCAACATGTCAGCAGCTCCAGGCTGGAACTGGGGGAGGCTTGGTTACAGAAGACTTGGTCCGAATACCAATCGGCCTTGGTACGACCCCGCGTGTTCATCAAATCTTCGACGGCAAGGCTGTGCAGGTTTTTGTAGTTGCCCAGCTTCTGGATCACATCGTAGCTCAGGCCATTCACGCTGATCCAGCGGCACTTCACCCACGGTTCCTTTGGTCTGGCGAGGAATTCCTCCAGGTCTCCATTTTCCATGTAGGCCACCTCGACCCGCTCGTCTGCGAAATCGACGGCGGTGATCTGGCAGTGCGCATGCAGACCGCAGCCCGTCTGGTGGGTGTCCTTTGTGGTGTCGACGCCAGGCTCCGCACCCGGCGCCTCCCACTCTGGCCTGGTCGGGTTTTCGTAGTGATGGACGGTGTTTGAGCGCGTCGGGCGCCTGCGCAGGGTGGAATCGAACGACGCCGTCGCGGAGCCTTGGCTGGGGCTCCTCCCGGACGGCGCCTTCGTCTGCGCGTCGGCATCGGAATGGTGAGAACGGCGGGGTTCGGCTTGCGGCGACGATGGCTCTGCAAAGTCCACCACGCGCGTGCCGGGCGCATCGCCGGTCGTGATGGGGGACGTCATGTCGCTGGCCGGGCAGGGCTTTCGTGGACGGGGTCACAGAGGGCGGGCGGGACGGGAATGTACACGGCGGGCGCTTGCAGCCATTGAGCAGGCCCGAGAGTGCAATTCTCCCCTTCAGCTTCAGCGATGACTCGTGGTTTCAGCTCACACAGAGGCGGTCCCGTCATTCCAGGCTGGGTTAGACCGGCCCACAGCACGAGGGCGCGACGGGAGACGCTGCATTCTACTGTTGTACACCATGCTACGCAGCGAACAGCGGACAACGGCCAGGCCAGAAAGGGCAAAAGTCCTGGCGGGACTCGATCTCAAGAATGGGCACGACGGGGTTTCAGGCGAGTAGCACTGTGCCACGGTGATGGGTGCCCCCCCCCCCGGAAGCGTGCAGCAGCCGCGAAAGAGGCTGAACGCCGCCCTCGCAGCCCACAGCCCACGGGCAGATCGGGGGACGGGCAGTGTGAGTGAGTGAGTGAGGGATGGATGGATGGATGGAGGAACAGATGGACAGATGGATGGATGGACGGATGAATGGACGGATGGATGAATGAATGAATGAATGAATGGGTGGATGCCGCAGGAATAGGAAATAGGAAATAGAGAGACGAGCGTGAATGCCAGGCCCGCCAGGTTGTCCCCCCCCCCAGAAGGCATGCATACAATAGCATGCAAAATTGGGCGATTCCCTTGATTGGCCCCCCGAGCCACCTAGCCTCTTCCCGGCCGCCTTCTCCACTCTGCCATCACACGATTCACACGGTTCACACGGTTCACACCTCACCAACCGCCACGCCGAACAATCTCCCCAGCGACCCCCCTCCCCCCCATTCATCCCAAGCAGCCTCATCGCGAACATACGTAGTAGACAGTAGATACTTCCGCCCGACCCTGCAGCAGTGCGAGACGGTAGTCCGCTGCCTGCGCGCTGCCTCCTCCTCCTCTCCTCTCCTCTCCTCTCTTCCCTTCCCATGCCTTCGCTTTCCGCCTCCGCCCCCGACTCCGCCTCTGTCTCGCCTCCTCCCGCCGAGCGACTCGAGCGTTTTGCTTGCTCGCCACACGCTCTTGCCGTGGGCTAGGCCTGAGACTCCCAAGACTCCCAAGACTCCCAGGACACCCCTAACGCATAGCAAACATCCTCATCTCCCCCGGCCCGGCCATCTCGACGCCCCTTAACCGCACCGAGACAGCAACAACAACAACAACAACAGCAGCAGCAGCAGCAGTCCTTCTGTCCTGACAGAGTCCGGCTGTCGTCGTCGTTGCCACCCTGCCAGCCCACCGGACCCCTTTCATCGCGGCCCGTCTGACCCGCGTTGCGTTTGCTGCCGCCCGGCGCCCGCCTCGTCTTTCACCGCACCGCGCCGCACAACGACCAGCTCGGACCTGCGTTGGCTGCACGATTGCTGCAACGGCGCCCAACCTCGCTGCGTACCTCCCCTCTCACCCACCACATGCGACACTGGTGCTGCAGACACCCCGCCCACGTCCACTCCGCCCCGTCCACGACAGCACCACCCGATCCACGCCACCATGCGTGAGGTCAACTTCAGCATCCCGAGTGCCAACAAGGCCTCGGTCGGCATCACCACCGCCCTGTACGACCGCCGCGCCCTCGATTGCACGTCGACCCTCCCGCTCATCAACTCGCTGAACCACCTTGCATATCTCACCACCTCCTCCGCCCGGATACGCGACATCCTCACCGTCGATGGCGGCATCGAGCGCCTGATATGCATCCTCAAGGAGGGCAGGAGCAAGGACATGATGGACATGTGGAAATGGAACCTCGCCTTTCAATGCATCTTCAACATTGGCGTTCGCGGCTCCGAGAATGTGAGGACACGTGTGGTCGAGGCCGACATGGTGCCTGTCATCGCCACCATACTGGACAACTACATCAAGGTCGTGGACAAATGCAGGGAGCGGGCCGAGGCAGAGCTGCGGCGAAACGCGCGGCTCGGCACATCGAGCCGCCACCATTCCTCGCGCTCCGGCGAGATGACATCCAGCTCAGGACATAGGGCTGAACGCTCGCGACGCGTCGTACCGCCTCCCATCGAGATACCGCAACCTTTCGTCCCGACACCGTTGGAGTCACAGGCTGGGGATACCACACCCACGCCTGCTTTCTCCTTGAGCTCGCCTCCCGAGAGGACTTCCTTTGCCCGCGGCGGTCGGCCTCCTCTGAACCATCACCATCACCACCACCACCACCGAAGCCACGAGAACCGAGGCCAGCTGTTTGGTGCCGTTGGGACAAACGCACGCCCCATCGGCCAGCCGCTGGTCTCGGCTCTGCCGACCATGGAGACGGGCGAAGCCTTCACTCTGAGGCCCGTGCGAGATGCTGATCGCCTGCCCTCGATGCTCCCCACGTTGCAGGGGGAGATCACCTCCCAACCCGAGTCACCCACGACGCCAAACGCACCGCAGGCACGGCAGAGCAGCCCCCGAGCCGCAATCGGCCGTGTGCGCCGTCGCCCTTCCATCAGGCATCAACTGTCCATGTCCGGCGAGTCGGACCTCGATGCACAGCAGGATGACATGTCGGCAGAGGCAACCACGACGGCTGGTCCCGCTGTGAACGAGCCGATTGTGGGCATCCAGAACAATGATATTAATATGGCCGACATTGTCGACAATGCGGAGATGATGGATGCGGGAGCTACCCCTGTGCCCATCGCAGCGCCCTCGGACACTGCAGATGGAAGCCACGAGACGTTCAACATCACGCACCGACCCGCCCTGGACGGAAGCATAATCAACCCTACTAATACCCAGACCACGGTGCCGATCGGTGGCTTCTCACCTTCTCAGCCAGCCATCAATGCTGTCAATACCAACCCACCCCCGCCGTGGTATCCTCGCTACAACCAGGACCGAACCGCCACCGCAGGCGCCCTCGCAGCCATGCCCCGCGATGAGGACGTGCTCATGTCGCTCCAGCTGCTCGCGTACGTTTCAAAGTACTGCAGCCTGAGGTCATACTTCCAACAGTCGCATCTTGTGCCCAAGCTCAAGATCGGCAACGACCTACAGTTGCTGGATGGCGAGGCAGGCAGCCCCACCCCCATGGTGGAGGACGAGGACGAGCTGGAGGAGTACGAACTCGCAGACGACTACAACATATTCCCGCTCGTGGAGAAGTTCACCGTGCGGCACCATACATCCGACATGCAGTACTGGGCGAGCGTGGTGATGCGGAACCTTTGCCGGAAGGACGATTCGCGAGGTGGCATCCGGCAGTGTGCCTACTACCAGTGCGGCAAGTGGGAAGAGTATCCCCGACAGTTCGCCAAATGCCGACGTTGCCGTCGCACCAAATACTGCAGCAAGGAGTGCCAGAAGAGCGCGTGGGTGTACCATCGGCACTGGTGCGTGGCCGCGAGTTAGCGAGCGAGGCCGACGTCTTTTTTGTCCTTTTCACGTCATCATCATATATTGCCGCATACTGCAAGGCGCTGGGTTATATTTTCACTCGAAAGAATTCCATACTTAATGAAGCGACACGACCCCGGGATACCAAACAGTACATTCAGACTGCTTACGATGCTTTGGCCAGGGGAGGCGGAATCTATACCGGAGTTGAATGGAGAGGAGTAGTGCGAGTGCGTGTGTATACGGGAGGGGGTTTTTTTTTCTTAAACGTTTTAGTCAAAATAGGAGGATGTGATTTGCGATGGTCTTTCGGCGATGGTTATACCATATTCCTACGTGGAGGAGTATTGCTAGTGGTTGAGGAAGAGCATTTCTTGCTCGACCGAAATGGAACGGATGGAATGATTTGGACTGGCGGTGCATGTTCTGCGTCTTCGTCCTCGTGCCCCGTCTCTCGGGTGACATTGGCAGATTGAACATGGCATCACGTGCAGTGGGTCATCCTGGCGTTTTGGATATTCTTGAGCGTCCAACTATCTATGGCACTGCATAGCTTAGCATCAACAGACTGGCCGCGCCTAATTGGAATTCGAAACCCTTCATTTGTTCACCTCACCGCCTCTTCCACCCTGCCCCGTGAACAAGTCCGAATCATCCGTGTGTCTGGTGTCTGGAGATTGCGGCAGGCGATTGATTACTAGAGCAGGTTCCCAATTCATCCGTAGTCGGCTCCTCATGGTAGCTGAAGGCCGAGAATGGAAAAAAACAGTCGGCATCCATTGTTGCGCCAAGTGTTTATGCGCGCGCGTTGAACCGATGCGAAGGATGGGAGTGGACACGTTGGTAATGGCAAGGAGAGGGCCGTCGGAAAGATCGTGTTGTACGTTGGAGGGAGTGCTAAAATAAGGTTGGCTTTCAGGGTGGAGAACAACGTCTCGGCTCGGCTTGTCGTTCGCATCATGTGGCTGCTGCAGGAATCCTGCCCAATACATAATAATACTACTGCCCTATCGTGGCTGTCCCGTGCTGGACTGGACAGAAAGCAACGATTGCTGCTCACTCACTCACTCAAACCCCCCCCTCGCTATTCCTTTTCCTTTTCCCTTCCCCGCGTCCAGACCTTGTCGAGTGGGTGGCTTCGTGAGCTGCGCTGATCATGTGGAATCTGAAGCCGAGAGCAGCCAGTTTTTTCTTCAGCCGCGGAAACGCGTAATCTGGCCTGGGTACGTCCACGGATGCCTGTTCCGCCGATACCTCTTTTTCTTCTTCTTGGGCGCCGGGTGATGTGATGCGCGGTAATAGCACGTGGTTAATGGCGACATGTAGGCACCGCATGCGACTAGATACGGCTGGGAATGCGAATGTGCAGTCACCATGCCGTCTGGTGGAAGCCCCCCGAGCGGTGCAGCCGCAGGCACGTCGCACAGGGACTTCGCCATCGACGCCGACGTTGCGCATGAATCGCAATCCGCTGCCACGGAAGGCTTTTCCAGGCCGTCCATATCGCGTCTCTCCACCGATGCGCCGCCACGGGTTCGCTTTTCTTCCGATGTCGAGCGAAACGCGCCGGGACAGCGGTCAATCGGAGAGGTGGAAGAGGCGGGGAACGGCGGGGAAACGAGCACCGGGCCGCCGCCTCCCACGATTGATACACGGCAAGTTCCTGTGGGGGGTGAGAATGCGCCACCGTCGCCGCGGAGTGCAACATCGACAAGTCGCAATCGCGGATATTCATTGCGAAGCGCACTGTTCAGGAAGAAAGCGTTTGACCAGGCTCAAGCGTCGAAATCGGAGATCGAGCTGGAGCAAACAGATGCATCCTCAAGGAGGCAGGATGGATCAGGGCTTGGGCAGGCCGATGGTGGGGCGCAAGAGGTGGGAGCTGGGAAGGCAGAGGATGCGAGCATTACCGTTTCGCCCGCCCGGAGAATGTTTCCCTCGGATCCGTCAAAGACGAAGTTGGGCAAGGGGCCGAGTGTGCTGCGCAACTATGACAATTGGTGGCAGGCGAAGAAGAAGACGGGATACCTGCAGCGCGCACGCGATTGGGGTATCCAGGCGAAGAAATTCGTTCTGAGGATCGAGGACATACCGCCGAGCAAAGACGGACGACACATCTACTTGGACCCGTCCCGAAGAGAGCCGCCGACGGACGAACGCACCAAACAACCGTACATCAGCAACTGGATACGCTCGACGCGGTACTCGGCCTGGAACTTCGTACCGCGGCAACTCATCGCTCAATTCTCCAAACTGGCCAACTTTTACTTCTTGTGCATTTCCATCCTGCAGATGATACCCGGACTCAGTACCACGGGCACGTATACGACAATCGTGCCGTTGATGTTCTTCGTCACCATCTCCATTGCAAAGGAAGGATACGATGATTTACGACGGTATCGGCTGGACAAGGCGGAGAACAATCGCGAGGCGAGGGTGTTGAGAGCAGCCAGGGGCCCGTCTGATTATGGAGAAGGCTCGGAGAGGGGTACGCCGTCGGTGGATGAGATGAATTGGGAGACGGCGAAGTGGCAGGACGTCAATGTTGGAGACATCGTCAAGTTGGAGCGAGACGAAGCGGCACCAGCGGACCTCGTGCTTCTGCATACTCGCGGAGAAAACAGTGTGGCTTACGTGGAGACGATGGCTCTGGATGGCGAGACCAATTTAAAGAGCAAGCAAACGACTGCATCCATATCCAAGGCTATCGAGACCCAGGAAGATATACTGGCCTGTCAAGCCGAAGTTGTCGTCGAAGACCCCAACCAGGATCTCTATAGCTTCGAAGGCCGCGTCACCATCGATGGGAAGACGGCGCCATTGACTCTGAACGAGATCCTCTTCCGGGGCAGCATCTTGAGGAATACACCAGACGCTGTGGGGATGGTCATTTACTCCGGCGAGGAGTGCCGTATCCGGATGAACGCAAACAAGAATCCTCGTATCAAAGCCCCGAGTCTGCAATTCTTGGTCAATCGAATCGTCATCCTCGTCGTCGTCTTCGTCATCTTACTCGCCGTTTTCAACACCGTCGCATACCAGATATGGCGAAAAGAGGAAGACGAGCTGTTCTACCTCTCAGGCCAGTCGGTCGCCTTCTTTCCCAATCTTACCTCGTTCATCATCATGTTCAACACCATGATACCTCTGTCGTTGTACGTCAGCTTGGAAATCGTCAAGTTGGCCCAGATGTTCTTCCTGCACACGGATATCGACATGTACGATCCGGCATCCGATACACCCTGCGAGCCGCGCACTTCAACCATCAACGAAGAGTTGGGACAGATTAGTTATATATTTTCCGACAAGACGGGTACCCTCACGGATAACTCGATGAAGTTCCGTAAGATAAGTGTGGGTGGGGCGTCTTGGTTGCACGATGCGGATTTGAAAGAGAAGGAGAAGAAGAAGCTGATTCACAAGAAGAGGAAGAAGGGTAGCCAGCCTGTTCGAAAGAGTCATCGACCGGTCAAAGATGTGCAGTCGCCCATTGAGCCTGCCATGGGGCCAGTCGAGCAGGTGGAGAGCATTCCGGAGGACGGCCAAGATTCAAAGTGGAAATCTTCGGCCAGGCCGGGGAAGTCGCAACGCGAGCTTCTTACCTGGGACATGCTACGGTACATGCAGCGTAGACCTCACACGCCGTTCTCGAAGAAAGCACGCATGTTCTTGCTGGCGCTGGCACTCTGTCACACATGCTTGCCGGAAGTGCAAGGAGACGGAGAGACGCAGTTCATGGCCTCTTCTCCGGATGAGCTTGCGCTTGTCGAAGCCGCGCAGAACATGGGTTTCCTGGTCATCAACCGTGATGTCCATTCCATCACGCTGAAGATCATGCCTACCGGAACAGGCGTTGAACCGGTCTTCGAGACGTATGATATCTTGGATGTCATCGAGTTCTCGAGCAAGCGGAAGAGGATGTCTATTGTGGTTCGTTTCCCGGATCGTCGCATATGCATCATCTGCAAAGGCGCCGACTCTATTGTCATGGAACGCCTCAAACTGGCCACATTGGCGAACAAGAAGATGGTGGAGATTGAGCGTCGGGCCAGTAAGCGTAAGAGCATGGAAGCACAGCATGCGATCGCTCGGATGAGCGAACAGATTGAACGGAAGAGCAGTGTTGGCGGTGGCAAGAGTTTTTCAATGAACCAGGCAGGCCGGGCGAGTTTCTCTCTCGGAAGGCAGTCGTTTGGGAGAACTGGAAGTGTCGGCGGTGGCATCGGGCGGCCGAGTACGGGCGGAAGATCGCTTCAGCCGGTGCGGGATGAAGTGGATCACTGGTTGCACCAACGCGAAAACGACTTTGAAATACAATCTATACATGAGAATACGCCGGTACCGACGCCGAGGCCTTCGGGCTTGGAACGGCTGTCAATGGCTTTCTCCGAGGCGAGGAGCTCCTTGCAGGCTGAAGAGATGGATGAGATGATCGACGAGAACGTGGCTGCCGATGAGTCGGCCGTGATTGAGCGATGTCTTCAGCACATCAACGACTTTGCTACGGAAGGATTGCGTACCCTACTGTACGGATATCGTTTCCTCGATGACGAAGAGTATGCAAAGTGGAAGAAGGGATATCTTGATGCGACCACCAGCCTCGTCGACCGAGCGCACTTGATCGAAGAGGCGGGTGATCTCATCGAGCAGGAGCTGGAGCTGTGTGCCGCCACCGCCATCGAAGACAAGCTTCAGAAAGGCGTCCCAGAAGCCATCGACAAGCTACGAAGGGCAAAGATCAAAATGTGGATGCTCACAGGAGACAAGCGAGAAACCGCCATAAACATTGGCTACTCATGCCGTCTCATCAAAGACTACTCCACCGTAACTGTCCTCGACCATGAATCTGGCGAAGTCGAACAGAGCGTCGCTGCAGCCATCCTGGCCATCAACTCCGGCACGGTTGCGCACTCGGTCGTCGTGATTGACGGTCCCACCCTCGCCCAAATTAGCGACGTGGAACCCCTCGATATCCTCTTCTACGATCTCGCCATCCTCGCCGACTCGGTGATCTGCTGCCGTGCTTCTCCCTCACAAAAGGCCAGCCTTGTCAAGAACATCAGGAAGAGGGTCAAGAAGAGCATCACACTGGCGATTGGCGATGGTGCGAATGATATCGCTATGATCCAGGAAGCGCATGTGGGGATTGGCATCACGGGGAAGGAAGGATTGCAAGCGGCCAGGACAAGCGATTATTCGATTGCGCAGTTTAGGTTTCTGACCAAGTTGTTGCTTGTGCATGGGAGGTGGAATTACGTGCGGACGTGTAAGTATACCGTGGGCACGTTCTGGAAGGAAATGGTGAGTCGATATCAGCCCACGTTCGACTCGGGCTACGATTGATTGAGATGATGCTTACTTGAATCGATGTAGCTCTTCTACCTCACGCAAGCTCTCTACCAGCGCTCTGCCGGCTACACGGGCACCTCCCTCTACGAATCGTGGTCCCTCTCCATGTTCAACACACTCTTCACCTCGCTGCCCGTGATCTTCATGGGCATCTTCGAGAAAGACCTCTCAGCCTCGACCCTCCTCGCTGTCCCCGAACTGTACGTCAAAGGCCAACGAAACGGCGGGTTCAACTTCCTCGTCTATCTCGCGTGGATGTTCATGGCGTCGGCGGAAGCCATGGTGGTTTATTTTTGCATGCTCGGGCTCTACGGCGAGATGCGCTTCACAGAGGACAATTCCGTGTATGCGCTCGGCACCATGACCTTCACAGCCTCGGTGATCATCATCGCCATGAAGATGCAGTTCATAGAGACGCATTCCAAAACCTGGACAAACGCCTTGGCCCTTTTCGCCTCCATCGGCGGCTGGTTCCTTTGGAACTGCATCCTGGCCTTCCGGTATTCCCCCGCCTCCCCCATCTACTACGTCCGCTCCTCCTTCTTCAAGACGTTCGGCCGCTCGCTCCCCTGGTGGCTCTGCCTCATCCTCGTCTTGGGCTCCGTCCTGGCGTTCGAATTCGGCGTCGCGTCGCTCCGCGCGGCCTTTTTCACCACCGACGAGGACGTGTTTCAGGCGCTCGAGAAGGATCCGCAGGTCAAGAGGAGGTTCGAGGAGGCTGCGAGCGAGGAGTTGCAGCAGGGGTGGGATCGCGAAACGAACAGGGAGAGGCGAGAGGAGGAGGCGCTGGGTAGGGTGGTGAGGGAGATGAGGGAGCGCGAGATGGAGAGGAGGGAGGGCGAGGTGGTGGAGATGTTGAGGAATCGGGACGAGGGGAGGAGGAGGAGTGTCGTCGGGGAGGAGTTGGGGAGCGAGGAGTTGGATACTATTCTGAGCAGGGGGTATGGGAAAGTTAGGAACGAGTAGGTGCGCGGATGGGGACGGTGGAGTAGGATACGCTCTCTTTTTCTTTTGTTTTCTTTTTTTCCTTTTCTTCTTCTTCTCGTGTTTTGTGAAGGCCGGTTTGGCCTTTTTGCTTGGCGTTCTTTGGTGCATTAGAGGCGGGGTGGGCTCGCATGGTTAGGGGCGATGGGGCGAGCGACATGACACGGCTGTCTTGAGACGTACCTGGGACTGATCTTTCCTTGCGTATCGAAATAGTAATTCCGAGCCTTCGTAGCTGTACATGGCATTCTCGCCAATCCAATTGCATCATCCAGCACCACGAGTGAAGTGCTTCTCCATCGGTTCGGAAAAGCTAAAAACAAGCCAAATCGGCGTGCACAAGTCCGCCATCCCGAACGCCTCGCTGAAATACGTGACAAGTTACGTACAAATAGCACACACATCGCACGAACCTCCTCGCACCCTTGCCGCCTCGAGCCGAGTCCATCGACACTTCACCCAAACGTCAACCCGGCCCTCTTCATCACGCTCTCAAACTCCTCAATCCCCACCCCACCAACATCCCTCGCCTTCCCCTTCCCCTTCACCCCCCCATTCGCCTCCAACATCATGTCCCTGAGCACCGCGTCCGGAACCTCTTCGCGCAGCTCTTTCGCGACCCGTCGGAGATGCGCAAGCGTTATCGGGCCTGCGCCGCCGTGCGTGAACAATTGATACGCCGCTTGTACTTCCTGCGTGTCGCTCACCCTGTACCGTCCCCCTTCATCCCCCTCCTCGTCCTCCTCGTCCTCCTCCTCATCGCCATCGTCTCCGTCGCCAGAGTCCCCGTCTTGCGAATGTATGGCTATCGCCGCGTACGAGACGAAGGGCGCGAACTCGACGAAGCCGGTGCGGAGGGGATCGATGGTGGACAGGATCTCGGGGAGTTCGGATTTATTGGGGCTCAGACTCAGTGAGCTGTTTTGCGGTCAGTATATGGCGAGGCGGATCTGAGGACTGGAATGCATGGATGGATGGATGCACGGAGGGGAGAGGTCGGGTACATTAGACATCGTCGTACGTCGTCCCGGCGTAGCACGCCTTCCTTCGCGTCTGCGTACTCGGGGTGCTGGATCGCGAAGAGGCTGTATGCTTCGCGGATTTCGGCTTCCTGGGCGGCGGTGATGCCGTTTTCTTTTGCGAGTTTGGAGGGGCGCTTGGGGGGGAGGGGGGTGCGGGTGCGGGT
>JAGQEM010000089.1:23600-109441 GCA_019202945.1 Corynespora olivacea
GGGTGGTTTTGGGGTGTCTTCCCGGCTGGTACTGGGTTTGCCACCTCCCTCGCTGGGTTGTGGGGGTGTTGGGGGGGGGGGGGGGGGGGGCGGGGGGTGCGGGTGCGGGTGCGCTTTGGTGGCTGCCATGTTGCCCGTTTCAGTCTGATGATTCACCGGGCTCTCCAGATTCCATGGGGGAGGGGGGGTTACCATTGTATTCTGTCGTCTCCCTGCAGGATTACTGGAGCGCGGCCGTTGTGTCCCTCTCGTATCTACGTCCTTTTGCTTTTTTGGGTGTGCATGCCTGTCTGTTCATGACGCGCTTGGGCTGTGCTTTTTCTGCCAAGGCGCTAGACGGGGACGCGCTACAAATTTAAATCTGCGAGCTTCCCAACCTTCTCTCCTCCCTCACACAACTTCCACCATCAACCTTTACTCTTCTCGTTCATTTTGAACCCTCCTTCTCCTCTCTTCTTCTCTCTTTTGCTTCCCTTCCTTTTCCGTTCCTTTTATCCCCCCACACACCCTACGAATGCACCATCCGACACCCATGTCCTTCGCTTTTGAGCCACCGTGTTCGAAGCGCTGGAGGCAGTAGCCTCTACTGTCGGCCCGGCACCCGATCGATCGGGGCCGTTGCGCCTGAACCATGAAATGTCCACGGGTCATCGACCCCAGTCAGTTGCACGAGTGGCGTCGGCTCTGGCAGGTGGACAAGCCTTTGGCGGGTCGTGAGACCCCGTTGGGACATTGCCGCCCAAATGGATGCAGAGAGTCTATATGACCAGCGTCGCCGTTGGCGAATGAACGCAAAGAGTCTACATGACCGGCGTTGCTATGGGCGAAAGCACGCGAAGAGTTGTCAGACCAGCGATGCCAGATGCCACATATTGAGGGACATCCCACTGCACCTGCCGGAAAGGGCGAGGTGAGGGCGAGCAGACTCCGCGACCGTTGAACCCAACCAGAAACCCGCAGACGGACTGGGGAAGAGACCGACGAAGAGACAGGAAGTCATGCGGAAAGCCCGGAGTCTTTGAACCGGAGATCGATTGAGACCACTCCAGGACGATCGAACAGCAAGCGGAACGACGAGCATCGAAGCGTATCCCGCTTCAAAGATCCGACTGTCTCGCAACCCTGATTCACGCTGGAGCAAGGCCATCGAATCCCGAAATCGGCGCAAGCCTGAAAGAACTTGATCACATGCGTCATGGACCTTTGCAGCAGGGGCAATCCCCCATACCGTGGAACGCCAGGGGGCGCTGGACTCACTGGAGAACCAGGCACGGTGGAACAGATGCCAACAGAAATTGGACTGCTTTGTGCGGTTCTGACAGGCCGAAAGGTCCATGGCACTCTTGCTCAAAGGCACCCGCGCGCAGAGAATATAATATGGCTTTATCGGTGATGCCTGAGACCGATTTCTCGCGAGATTTGCGACCTCTCGCGAGCGACGACAAAAGATCGCTCGTCTTTTCTCGTGGACCTCTGTCGTAAGGGGCAACCCTCGACACCCCAGGCGCAGATGGAAGAGGTTGGAGCTCGTCGGAAGACGCGGCCTCTGGCAATCTTCAGATCTCGACCGGGTGGAAAAGAAGCCAACAGACGTTGGGCTGCCTTGCGCAGTCCTGATAGGCCGAAAGGTCCATGGCGCATAATACTAGGAGGTACCCACGAGAAGAGCGAATTCACACGATGAACATGACGAATTGACCGACCAAATGCGTTTTCTACGGATCGTGGCGAACCTTTGCAGTAGGGGTGTAGTCCCCGAAGCCGCGGCTTCCAGTCTAGATCTGGCCCGGTGGATAGAAGCCAACAGACATTGAGCGGCCTAGTGCAGTTCTGACAGACCGAGGGGTCCATGGCATATTCTACTCAAAGCACCCGCGGCGATACCGTGTTAACCTGGGAAGTCGCTGGCACAACCGCTCTATATACCTCAATGCATGCCGCTTGAATGATATAGTAGTGGTAGCCATTGGATTATACAGATGTCTCTGGCACAACCGCTCTGTATACCTCAGTGCCTCCGCGCTTGAGTAATACGGCAGTGGTAGCCATTGGATTTTGCGGAAATTTGCGGAAATTGGGAGAGAGCACTTATTCCATCATCCTGAAGATTTCAAACGAAGTTAAAGGGCGAGGAACAAACAGGTCTGACAGTCCTGTGTGCGCCAAATGTCAGTCTAGTCGGCTTGATTGACGACGTTGGACATCTGTGGGCTACGAGGGTTTTGCGTTGAGTTGGCGATGGCTAACATCTCGAACATATGGGATCTGGGGGATACTTGATGACTCTGCCACTGCGATCCGACCTTGCGCTGAAGCTTGCCTTCGGGCATGTCGAAGCCTTGGACTCTGGGCCCGGGGTGGAGTCTCAGTGCCATTGTCTTTTGGGACTTTGATCACATCTGCTTCCAATTAAGCTAGAGCTCGCCAGTACGATATTTCCCACGATAGGCGAGTGTGGACAGGGAAGCTAAATTAAACCACTCTGCTGCTCGCTACCTCTGAGTGGCAGTGCCTTTGGTGCTTATTCGTCGAGCTGCATGTTTGCTCGAGGGAGAGTGCTAGAGGCGACATTTCTGAACTTGTGATGTGTTTTGATGTGATGTTTCTTGCAGTCGTTCCCGCTGTGTATCTTGTCGTTACTTCGTTGGTTTTATTTTTTATTGAGTAGTCTCACTACGCATCTGTACATGGATTGACTTCGTTGTGGGCAAGTCGGCATCGTTGTCTTCAGATCAAGACTTGTGGATGTTCCGAAGCCGTCTCTATCACGATGTTCTTTCTTTTGACTAGTGTAACCGGAGCGATGAATAAATCTACAGCTTAGTTTTGCTGTCCACACTTTTGCGAGCTTGCCCGCTGCTGCGATCTTCTTCATCATCCATCTTGACTCCCAACCAACCATGCAATCTCTTTGAATCCCTTTCACGATACTCTTCTTCGCCTGCCTGACCGATTGCCTCGAGATACAGGCATTAATTTCCCCGCAGCATACCAGAGTCGACCTCTCATAGGACCGATAGCCAGCGGCGCGCTATTTTCAAGCTACCTTTATGTTTTCCCACCAGTCGCCGCTGTGCTCGAAATCCCTCCACACTAGCACGACCACCACGACCAAGTGTTTGTGTACAGTCTCCAATTAATCCCGGCACAGCCCTAACCCAGGCCAAGCCTGTTCAAGAAGTTCAAGCACCAAACACATGTGCTAAGCTCCAATAGGCATTCATCTTGGGGGAATTAAGCAACGGCAAGACTCGGCCGCCCGCTATCTCCGTCGTGGACGAACCTGCATTCCGCACATGTACTTCCCCACGCCGACGATATCGAGGAAGAACTGGTGATTAGTGGATCTTATGAGACGAATGGATATCAGCTCACAAGACCGCGTCGGCGCTGCTGTTCTGGAATCCCATTTTCCCACCCGTGTGCAGTTCTAGTCTTCATTGGAGGACTCACATCGGTATGTAGTCTGGTATCTGAGGTGGTGTCAAACTGCCTCCCGAGGTCGACAAACGCCTTCTGTGAAGCACGTTCAGACGAACAATCCCACTGCCACCGCAATACTTGGGAACTGAACGGGCTCGGTGTACGACAAGGTCAACACAACCCTCGCGTTGTTTTTCCGGGTATTCGGGCCCAAGACAAGATGCAAGTGCAGGTTGAAGACGAAGTAATCATCGAAAACATTCCGGGCGTGGTAGCGAAAATGATCAAGGGACAAGGTGTGGAACACACCTTGTCCCGACATCTATATTCGAGAGACTGAGACATCAGTGGTGGATCATATACTCAGTGGGAACAGATTTCCCGGTCCCTGGATATCTGCCTCCCCTGGTCAAACATCAATGTCAACACTCTTGTATAAGTACACCAAGAACAGCAACACAATCAAGGTGCCAACCACGATCCGCCTTCCAGTCTCTCCTTCCCTTCCTGTCTTGCAACAGACATCATGGTCTCTTTCACTTCTACCTTGCTGGCAGCTTTCGCGGCTTCGGCAGCTGTAATCGCTACACCTGTAGCCGTTTCCATGCCTGAAATCACTGCTCCACCGGATGCTTCTGTTGCCAAGAGAGCCACCAGTTGTACATTCCGTGGATCCAGTGGTGCGGCTTCAGCAAGCAAGAGCCAGCAGTCATGTGCTACCATTGTCCTGTCTGGGATTACAGTGCCGTCTGGTATGACCCTCGACTTGGGAAGTCTTGCCGATGATACGCATGTGAGTCGATTCCATTCTTTCCACAGCAGTTGATCTTCGTACTGGTGCAGTTACCAAGACGGGGAATCATACTGATCCACCCAACAGGTAATCTTCCAAGGCAAAACCTCCTTTGGCTACAAAGAATGGGCCGGGCCCCTCCTCCAAATCAAGGGCACCCGCATCACCGTAACCGGCGATACTGGCGCCTACCTCGACGGCAACGGCGCCTCCTATTGGGATGGCGAAGGATCCAACGGCGGCAAAACTAAGCCCAAATTCTTCTACGCCCATAGCCTTACCGACTCGACAATCACTAATCTCCACATACAAAATACACCCGTCCAGAGCGTCAGTATCAACGGATGTGATGGATTGACTATCACGGGCATGACGATTGATAACCAAGCTGGTGACACGGGCGCCTTGGGCCATAATACGGATGGCTTTGATATCGGGGATAGTAACAATGTAGTGATCACGGGCGCGAATGTGTATAACCAGGATGATTGCGTGGCGGTGAATTCGGGGACCGAGATTACATTTTCGGGGGGGACTTGTTCTGGTAAGTGGACCAGCTTCCCTCTCTCTCTCTTGCTACCCCCCATCCACCCCCACCCCCTTCCCTACGATAATAAGGCCCTGATAAGAGGAATGCTCACTCTGCTCGTGTGACATAGGTGGCCACGGCTTGTCCATCGGCTCGGTAGGCGGCCGCTCCAACAATGTAGTCGACACGGTAACCTTCAGCAACAACGTCGTCAAAAACTCCGTCAACGGGATCCGCATCAAAGCCTCAGCCGGCGACACCGGAAGCATCAAATCCGTGACGTATTCCGGCATCACGCTCCAATCCATCTCCAAATACGGCATCTTGATCGAGCAGAACTATGACGGCGGCGATTTGCACGGGACGCCCACCACCGGTATCCCTATCTCAGGATTGACGGTTAAAAATATTTTGGGTACGGGCGCCGTGGCGAGTTCGGGGTATGATGTTGTGGTTACTTGTGGGTCGTCGAGTTCTTGCAGTGGGTGGACTTGGTCGAGTGTTGCGGTCACGGGTGGGAAGACGTATGCTTCTTGTGCTAACGTTCCTAGTGTTGTTGGAGATTGCTCTTAGGCGGCTGGTATGGAGAAGGGGAAGGTGGGTGTGGTGGTGAGGGCTTTGCTGAGGTGTAGTTATTTTTTTTGGGAGACTTGAGACTGGGGTCTTGTACACACTTTTTTTTTCTCTTCAGCGTTGAGGCTGACTGACAGTGTTTGGTATTATGATATTTCTTCGACGTAGTCTACTAGCGAGCTGCGATGGTGAAGCTTACCATGGTACAGAACGAGAGAAGTGCTGAAGAAATACTGCTTTGTTCGGCAGTATCGTGAACACTCTGCTTTGAACGACTCCCAATTATAGTACCAGTATAACCAAAATACCTCTGCATTCTCCACTTTCACTCAAACTGACACTACAGGAACATTGTAGCGGAAACTTCGTGCAACATTCACTTTGCTGGCACAAAGGGAGCGGCTAGATTACCATATTCGCGTAAGCCCCGCTCGAGTCCAACAAGCCCCATGACGTTGCTAGCCAACTACCTCGTGAAAGACACCACATTCCGCATCGCAAGCGCAGAAAGCCTCTCTAGTCCACCCATTCAAACTTCCGCGACATTGACAACGCATGGAAAATTCGCACGTGAAGAACAACACAAACTCAGCCTCGCACAGATCATCAACCATCAGGTTAGCAGTGAATACCGAAACACGCACATGAACGCTTCAATATCTCTCAACGGTAAAATGCCCAGAGAACATCATGCATACATCCCTCCGCCATCAGTTGGCCATGAGATTGGTGTCATGTTTGGCTTCATTGGTACGTCGATGCGCTCTACATTCCTACCTCGTTCGATTACTGGACTATCGAACTGAAGTTCTCTAGGCTTTATGATTGTCTGCTCGGTCCTATACGGCATCGTCTGGCAGAAAGCGAATAAAAGAAGTCAGCAGAAGGAAGTTGCGCGGATTGAAAAGTTGCGGGCGAGTGGGTTGTTGGATCGTGGGAAAGAGAGGAAGGGTACGCTTTGAAGAGATGGGCGTTGGAGGGGAGAGGGGAGATTGATGGTGAAAATAAGAGGCGGTGAGTCTTTTTCAATGCCATACTAGTTGGCAAATCCCGATTCATCGAGGCTTTGTGTCGAATCTGGTTGTGATGTTGTTGAGATGGTAAGCTACCTGGGTGCCGGCATGCGAAGACCAGGGCTATCATTTCTGCCAACACTCTGCCCTTGGATCTCCATTCAGTTATCCTAAACGCCGTCAAAACCGAGGCTGAATTGCAGCTTATCAGTATGAGCGATCGTTCACGTTTTGCTTATTCGGGGGCGTACTCCATGTTCACACATCAGCATGAACGAGTCTCCACATTTCGCTTACTCGCACGTATATCAAGATATATAATCAAGAGTTGTATTGCAGATCATGATGACCTATTTTCAATATTCTGTTCACTCGTCATTTTACAGTGTAACTATACTCAATGTGAACGAGTCTGCATTCCACCCAATCGCGAGTTCACTGTGTATCAACACATTCAGCATAAACGACTCTCCATATCTCGCTCACTTGTGACTTTACCAACAACTCTTATATCAGCGTAAACGGTACTCTGTGTTTCATTCATCTAAAAATATGTTACATATATTTGAGTTCTTGACGTAAACATCTAACATTTATACATATAAAAAGATTCATAGATCGGATTCACAGAAGCCACAAGCTGCTCAATCTTCATCTTCAGTCAAGCACTTTAATTCACACCTCATCATCCATATCAAAGGCAACTTTGATCCTTACGCAATCCCAAAAACGTAAAATGCTTTCCAAATTCTTCACCGCTGCTCTACTGGCAGCGCTGCTGCCTTCGACCGTCCTATCCTCTCCCACAGGCGAAACTGCACTCGAACAGCGTGCCCCAACCGAGGGAGTAAGTCCATAGCCTATCGTTCCCATGCTGTGATCCTTGATCCCGATGTTGGAAAGTATATCCGTTGACAAGCGTTGTGACTGCAGACGTGCCAATTGAACAGCCTCTGTCTTCGCGGTTATGGAATCTGCAACGCAGGTGGTAGAAACGCTTGCTGTCCTAATCGTTCAAAGGTATGTGATGGCTCCAGAGCAATTATCAAGGCAGTGAGCTGATGGGAAGATGTATAGTGTTCATCCAATGGGAACAAGTGCTGGATCAACGCTGGTGGGTTGGTTGCTAACTGCAGCTAGAAAAGATAAGGATGGATTATCAGACTGCATTGGATTGGATTGGACACGTCAAGACGTGTTTCTTCCTTGGAGCTTGGAGGGTTTTGTTTGCATTTCTTATCATTCATTTGGAACATGGAATGTGTCACGCGTTTAGAATACAGAAAATGTCACTCCTTTGCTGCACATCTGCCGTCTTTGCATCACACTCAGCCTGGGTTTTTTAAATGTCGGTATGACCTGTTATCTTTCCCTCACTAACCTTGGCAGACTCATTCAACTAGCGGCGATGGATCCAAGGTACCCGTCGTTTGGAATGTCGTGATTGTCAAGAAATCAGGCACCCGTAAGAGAAGCATAAAAGCACTGGATGATTGGAGCCACATGGTACCTAACCCGAGCCATTCGACTCACTCGTCACTTTGGTGGAACGCTTGTCGTCATGCCACGGATCGCCTCGGTACCACCGAAATCGACACTCGTCCAACCCCGGATCCACATCACTGTATCCGCGCCGCCGCCGCAAACAAAACAAGATTCCTCACGCTCCTTCGATCGACGACCGGGGTTCCTCCGTACAGCAGCTGCTTATTGTCACGCCTTCGTACACCCAAATACCGGGTTGCTGAAGTCTCACCATCGTGAGGCTTGGACGTTGGTGCGTTCTTGGTATCGGGCTCACGTTGGGATTGAGCTGCGAGCGAACGCCTGACGTTATGATGAGAATTGGATTGAGCATGTGATTGTCGGGGTATGATAGGGCATGAATGTATTTGCTAGGTTTTGTTTCGTGGACGCTGATGTTGATCCAGGCTAGGATGGTAAGAAGTAAGAAGTGGAGGAATGCAACGGGTGAGATGTTCAAGTATATACGCGAGCCATCGTCGAAGCATTGTGTTTCCAAGGCCGTCACTGAGTCCATGGGATCACGCGATCACGCAAAACATAGTGGGGGTATTGGTATTGGTTTCGTTTCATTCAAGCCTGTACCATAGTCATAATCTACATATGCCGGATATCTGAGGTTTTGGATTTTGTTGGTGTCGGTTGTTCATGCAAGCACTCCGCCACGCTGACCCTGCATCGCGTGCCATCGCATAAGCGACGTCGGATCACCAAAATACGATCTGAGATCAGCTTCATGCTTACTTTTTAGAAACCTGTACGGGAAGAGCACGGCAGCCGAACGAGAGGGCCGAGAGCGAGTGTGGATGCGAAAGTCCGGGGCGTTGCAGCAGTAGGGCGAGTCTGAGAGCGCATAGCCCTCTAATAGATTAGCGTTGAGACATGGAGTATCAATTGCTATATCGAAAGTCCCATGGTTGTGGGTTGTATCGGTTGGGAAGGGGGAAAGAGACCCCAAGCGCTCGGTGTTGACCTGCGTCACGGAACTGGTGCTCTTCGGGAATGAGAAACATACACGTGACATTGTCATCGTTCTCCGATCTACGCGCAGCGGTGAGCGCTTCGCTTCATGACCCTGTTACTCTTCCATACTACTGTGTATGTACGGGCTTGAACGGAATTCGCTCTAACCACTCCTCTCTAACATAACGGCTGACATGGACTCTTGCTTCTAACCTTGAGAATTTTGGACCAGAGTCTTCGTTACACAGATGAAAGAGCCCCCCTCACTCATTTGAGCCGAATGGTTAACGAAGTATCTTAAGAGACGGATTCAGTGTATTGAAGGAATCATGTTGGTAGTGAACAAGCAATGCGGTTGACTAGACTCGCAGGTCTAGATACAAGTATTTCAGTCTGAGATGCTCCTCGTATGTAGGCCATCACTCAAGTTTGAACAAATTACTGTCCGAACCGGTTCGCTTACGTCCAAGTCGTCTTGGCTTATTGAGACATCGTGAGCACCCAATTGCAGGCTCGGTCTCAGCCAAGCAATTCAGATATGTGCTCAATCTTGCCCCAAGCCGTGTAAAAACAGTCGACGGACTGAGAAGGAGAAGAATGTCCTCCCCAGTGAACATGCCACCATGCAGATGCCAATGTCGGTTGTGCTAACAGATTCCGCGCTTCGCAGAACACCACAACTTCGAACCAATGGAAACCGTCACGGAGCAATATGGGCAAGGGAAACCTTTTTCACTTTTTGGGGTGTGGTTCATACCGTTCTCCATCTTGCCGCTTCGCAGGAAGCTAGATATCTGAAGGCACTTGTCAGTGTTATGGATGAGGATTGCATGTCGGAGGTTCCGGGCGTAAGCGCTTAAGGTCACGCCTACCTACCTCTATTTTCCAACGTTAGCATAGCGCGTCTAGGAAAACCATCTGTTTTCAGTTAGCTACAAGTATAGCCTACTATGGTCCAAAGGAGGGGACTAAGTTGTTCTGGAGTGCAAGGACAGAACCCTTAGTTCGTATAGTTGGGCGATATGAAAATGGTTCGGGAGTAGGTGGTGGAGACTTCTAAAGGGGGTAGTCTTGTTGTCATCTGTGATCCACCGGCCTTGGCTGATGATGTTCGAACCATTGTGATAGAGCTGGATAGAAATGGTACGCTTGTGGGACTGATGAAGGAAAGCTTCGCTTGGTAGACATGTAGCCCGGATACTTTTGCAGTTAGAAACCTCGGGGGGTGGAGCTTTCTACGCAACGATCTACATAGATAGCTCTTGTTGATGTCATACTCGGTTCCAAGGTCGACAATGGGGAACAACCCACCTGGGTCCGGGGCATTGTAATAATGGGGCGAGGCTGATAGGCGTAGCCTCCAAGAGATCAGGGTTGAAACAGATGCGGCGTGGATCGATATA
The DNA here is from genome assembly GCA_019202945.1 of Corynespora olivacea. Classification (NCBI taxonomy): domain Eukaryota; kingdom Fungi; phylum Ascomycota; class Dothideomycetes; order Pleosporales; family Corynesporascaceae; genus Corynespora; species Corynespora olivacea. The sequence continues at coordinate 33,822 of JAGQEM010000089.1, forward strand.
TTGAAGAGCCCGTGATTATGTGGGTCGGATGAACAGAGATGGGAAGGGAAAGAGGAAAATGGCAAAAGGCTCCAAGCGCTCGGTGTTGACAAGCATCCACATACTCTGCACGTGGCAGACACAAACGTCTACGGATAAAAAAAAAGGATGCACAAGTCCGGGGAACGAGACAGCATGGTCAAAGTGCACCCGATCAAATACGCCGCAGCCACAGCCGCAACCCGCAACCGCAGCCTTGACCATCCCAACCATCCGTACCTGCACAGCGGTAAGCGCTCTGCCCCATCCATTGTGAAATGAGCCGACGTTCTTCTTCCCTGACTCGCCCAAAGATCTGACAAACCTTTCTCCCCATCAAGGAAACTCAACCCAAGCTAGGTCCTAACCCAACCCAACCCAACTCAGCCAGCCAGCCAGCCTCAACCACCTCATCCGCAGGAGGCCGTGCACCGGCGGCTCCATCGGTACCATCTCCCCTTCCATGCTGATGGGTTCCTCACAATATCCACGACGGCATGGCGACACCTTGTCATGCTGTGTTTTGTTGTTTTGCGTTGCCGTGGCGCGGTGGTGTGGTGGTGCGCGTTGCTCGTGATGGATCGACGCATAGAGTTTCGGCATGAAACGAAACACGGCGTGTCAGCTGTGTGCCATGCACGAGAGGGAAGATCCACGCTCGCCTGTCTCACGTGCCTGGTCGCCCGATGGCTTGGGATGGCGACGGAATGGAAAATTGTTCACGCCTAGGACGACATGGTGAAGATTTCGAAGGAAAGTTTTCTTCTTCTTGGCTTGGCTGGTGGGTTGAGTAGAGTTTGAGGTGTGAAGAAGATGAAGCTGAGAGCGAACGGCACGGGACGTTGAGACCAATGCATGGTGAATTGGCACAATGGAGACAATGATGATGATGATGATGATGATGATGATGATGAAAGAATAATGAATCGTCTCAGACGAACAACATAAACGTGCTGTAGGTATCGGGTATTAAGTAAAAGTAATCATGCACATTTGCACCATGCCCATCCATTGCAACCAAGCAATCCGTAGTCAAACACCCAAAGGCCTGTGATTCTAAGCCTGTCCCCTATGTAAACGCCTGGTGTGTCCGTCGTGCTGAAACGACAGTACAGGTCAACCGAAGTAAAATACAGAGAGAGCCTCCCGAGAGATATAAGTCTAAATGATGCATGCCATGCAAGGGACATATGAAACAGCAAGAGCCATAGATACAGAGAGTCAGAGTGAAGGTCGTGCGACGTGGTCGACGGGTGAACAAGGTCATGTCATGGCCTTTGCATCCGCGTGTCGTGTGTGGTCGAGGTGGAGGAGATGGAGGCAGGACCGGACCGGACTTTGATCCGGCTGCGCAACGTAACGGACGGGCCGAAACACTCGAAACCGAAGGTCGGATCAGTGCAGTGCTGGACTGAATAGGTCGTACTCATGCTCACGCCAACGGAAGCCGATTATTGCGACAGAACCTTTGTCCCGATATCGGAAAACGTGAGGCAGGCTGCCGCATGCATGCGACGAGAAACGAGTCGCGAATGTGTGTGTGGGATAAGCTAGACTTGAAGAGGGATGCAAGGCGTAGCTGAATGACAGTACACAGCCGCGTCTCGAAAGCGTATTGACTTTAATTTAGCATGCGATGCCTGGGGGCTATAGTCAGCTTACTGCACGTTTTAAAGTGGTGTGGGAGTGCCACGAGCGCGGGACCTGCGCTAGGACGCCTTAGGGCCAAACTCACCGTCTAAAGGCTGTTTCGAGGGCTACCGCACTCAGTTCCGAATCTTCGGGGAGCTCGTCGAGGACGGGTACCAGGCCTGCGAATTTCTCGCCGTTCTTGTAGGCGAGCACGGCGGGTACGCCTGCATTCTCCATCTCGGCGTCCTCGTAGTGAAGCTTCACGAAGCGCGTTGTGTCGTTGCGCTTGGCGACTTCGTACATGCATTGCTCGACTGCGGTGGATGCTTCCGACTGGGTTTCGTTAGTGACTTGTTCGTTCGCGGCAGTGCGAGGAGCCGAAAAAGAAGAAGAAGAAGAAGTGGAAGGGCGGACGTACCATGGGATCGTAGATGAAGACCACGACGGGGACATCCCGTGCCACCTTCTCAATGGCCTCGAGAAAGCCCTCGCCGTCGACCTGGGGCATGTTGCCGTATATCCGTCGGCTGGGGCTCGTTGTGCGTGATCGTATCCGTTGGCCGGCCGTCTGGAGCTCCTTCAGGCGCGCCTCCCGCCATCGGCGCATGAAGCCCTCCTCGCCGTCCTCGTCGGAGGAGAGCTGCTTCTCGTCATGGTAGGCGGTGACAGAGTAGCCCTCCGGCTGTGCCTTCTTGGACCAGGTGAAGCGGCGGGCCTGCTTCTTCGCCTTTTCGAAGGCGTGCGCGTCGGCAATCACGCCCTTGGGGCCGGTGTTGGCCTCGGAGCGGATCGACGGCAGGTAGTAGTTGGAACGCATGTCTCTGGGGAGGTCGAGCTCGTCGTCGGTGTCGTCCTTCTCGTGGTAGTGCTTGGGCTCGGCGTCGGTGTCGGAGTGGTCGGAGTGGTCGTGGCGGTCCTCGGGGTGTCGTGTCTCGCGGTCCTTGTCGCGGATCAGTTCGTTGAATTCCTGCTGGGCTGGAGTCGTCATGGTGGAAAAAAAGGAGGCAAAGTGGGGGGGGGCTGTGGTATTTGTATGCACGTGTGGTGGTGATGGTGGTGGTGGCTGCTGGCGCTGGCAGGGACTGGCTGGACTGGCTGCTGGGGAGTCGCAGTGCGGCCGAGTAGGGATGGGTAAGGATGGGTAAGGATGGGCAGGAGACGGGCAGGGACCTCGGGGTAGGGATTCCGGGTAGGGAAGTGGACTGTCCAGGTTGCTATTTTGCACTCGGTTTCAGGCCAACTGTCGCGCGTACAAAGCGGGCGAGGGGCCCTGTTAGGGCTGACGTCTGGCTGGCTGCCACGAGGCCGCTAGATTCGCGAGCACGGCCTGAGCATCATCCTGAGCGTCTTGAGCATTCGAAACAATGAAGCCACCCACGGCCCTGCCGCGTGCCCCCGCTGAAACCCAGCCTGTATCGCAACACATGCCGGCTACATCATCGACTCCTGCGGACTGGCCAGACAGCAGCCAGTTCCTGTCATGCGCATCGGAGCCGTCGCCTTCCACGTCGCCCGTCACTAGTCGCAGCCGCCCGGCAAGTTCATGCGCCTGAGGCTCAATCTCCCGGTCCGGACACGCACCTGTCCAGTCTCATCCGCTGCTGTCTGGCCAGTTGGAGAAAGGGGGCGCGGTTTGACATGCTCTAAACCAAACCAGCAGTTCCCCTGACCCCACATTCGCGGCCTTTCTGCGCGTCTGAAGTCTTTCTGGAAGCTGACGCTGAGACCGTGTCGGCTCTCCTGCACCACCGGCTCATCAAATCTCCTGCATGGCCCGGTGCTGACGTCTAACCTCCTGTAGGTAGCCGCTCACCCATCATCCACATGCCGGTACGCGCCCTCAAAAGTAGTGGGCACAGACTACGGCTGCGTGCATGTACAATAATAACACGACGAAAAAGACGCCCGAGTATAGATGGAGCGTCAACAAGCGGCCGTCAAGAGCACATCGACATCGATAGCGTGTGTGTCTACCTGCAACGGACGCCACTAGACTCCGAATTCATGCGCCGACGATCCGGTTGAGCGAGAAACACGAGGTGGCGCCTACTCCGATTACATGGACAAGAACGCACCTGCTCGCCCTTCTTGTTGGGGAAGGCGCCAGTGACGAAGGATGGCCTGGTTCCACCCGCGATGGCAATAAATCACCACAATCGCCCTGCCAACGGCGACTTGCTGCTCCTGTGCCACACCGACGCCGATGAGCGGTGAGTTTGCCGTCCACGTAGGTCTTCCCGCGCGAGCATAGGGAATCCACGTGGACTGGACCGAACACGATGAACTGCTCATCTCCCCATACCCTTTAAGCTCAACGCCCCATCAGCATTGCCTCCTTTTCTCCCTACACATCCACTAACTCGTTCTCGCATCCCCCCAAATCCCCGCTAAGCCATCTCCAGTCCCTACGCACCGGACTCCGCACCTTTCAGGAACAGAATTTTGCATGAAAAAGACCAACACGGAGATCCCAAACCCACCTGCATGCACAAATCTGCGGCAGCCGTTCAAATATCCGGCTGCTGGGTGAGGTAGGTATGCGTAGGAAATAAAACAGCGCCTATAATCCATGTATGATGTATGTATGTGTGTATGCTTCGAGACAACGAGAAGAACCGATATCCAACTGTCCGTCCGTCCATCCGTGCCCGTCCTATCCATCCCATCGTCCCCGTCATCATCGTCATCGCCTCGCTCGATTTCGGGGGAAAAAAACCCCCCCTTCCTCCCTCCCCCTCAGAAATAATCCCAAAAAAAAACGGGTCCTTCCCGCAATTCTGACATCCATCGGTATCCCTACCACGCCCTCGTTTCCATCGAGGTACAATAATACGTACCGGTCACCTAGTGTTGAAATTGGACTTCGGTGCTCAGTACCCTACCTACCTACCTACCTACCTACCTACCTACCCTACAACGACGCATCAGCTGCTAAGCCCGTCTTCAGGCCGTGTCAAACGGTACCTTCATGGAACCGCTTCGGCTTCGTAACTCAATGCATCATCAGCACGCCGCGTGACCGCCGACGAGCACGGTCGGTCCATGGGCAGGAGAAGTGTCACCGAGATGAGCGTGTGGAGGTTGGGCGAGTATGTAGATGCATTGGCTACACATACACTGGCTACGTACCGGTACTGACTGACTGACTGACTGACTGACTGGCTGCACTGGGGAGAGAAGAAGAAACAAACAGGGTCCAAACACGATCTACACGCCTTGTTCGCGTGTGGGGGGGGGGGGGGGGGGCCGTTGAAAGAAAGGAGATGGTGAAGAGGAAAAGAAGGACGTTGATCAGGGGTGACGAGAGATGGAGGGATTTATGTGTGTATCTACATTGAGCTGAGATAGGAACAGGGGAGTGGCATTTGGCATTTGGCATTTGATGATCAGATTCATCTGTGGTGACGAAGTGGTGGTTCGGTGGGACGTTACCTCGAGCCCTTCCTTCATCCATCTAACCTGTACACTTACAGTGCCAAGTACACGGCCAACCCCTCGTGTAAGTGACCATCACGGTATCCGTACTCGTGTTTCAATCTTTCGCCTTAGTATCGTTGTGCTCCGGTGCTGTGCTGCATGCGGAGCCAAGCACCACCATGCAGATCAGCAACGCTATGTTGGTATAGTGTCGTTGTTGCTGTTCAAGTTCAGGTCATCAAGTCATTAGCTTACTACATGCAGGCTGTCGTTTACCGGTAGGTATTGCGCCATCACTTCTTACATGCATGTGAGAACGGGCTTTTTCCAGTGTTGATGCAGTAGCGGAACACGCGATTGTTTCTGAGTGTCATCACGGGAACTGCTTTAGTATACCGCCATGTTTTATCGAAGACGTTCCCGATGCATGTGTACTGTTTTGGTGGCAGTTGAGAGCACACGGATCGGTTCGGTAACATGGAGTTTTTGGTCTGTAGAAATATCGTTCACGTATTTCTTCCTTCATTCCACTGCATGGTAACATCTTTATCACATATCAATGACTGAAGATGATAACTATAGCCTCACCTCACCTCACCTCCCTCCCTATACTAAACCACCACCAGCCGACACCATCCCCGCACACCCTTCACCCACCGATATCGCAACCCCAAAACAAGCGCCATATAGGTAACTACCAGCATCCGCACCCTCCCATGCACCCACAAACCCCAAACAGGCAATGCACCCAAGCCATCCAAACTATCCGTCAGGGTCTAATGGCACCCCACAAGCCCGCCACCACCAACACGATAGTGTCGTTTTCGCTGGCGCTGAGCCAGCAAACCACAGCCCACGGACCACATCCTACGCATCCGCGTTGAAAATTTCCCACACACGTTTTGCTCCGCGCGGGGGACTGGCGTGTTGCGCCATCGATGGGATGCGCGCGAACACGTTTGGCAACGTGATGAGACGGGGTGGACGAGAGGTATATGCAGGGTGGAACGGGAGGATTGGAGCGTCTGTCTGGGGGGGAGAATTATCTGCTCCATAAAAAAGTGCGGCGGGTCGAAGATGCAGCGGCTGTGTTTGCACGATGTGGAGTGATATCTGGATGAATGCGGATGGAGCTTAGTTCCGCACAATGGAATATGCGGACAGTGGTGATGGGCGTCGTGCGTGTGTCAGTCGTATGCAAGTTACCGCTCATACGGTGACATGCGTACATACAGTCTGGAGTGCATCGGGCGGGGGGTATCTAGAGACCAGACCGGTGAGCGATTCTTGTTGAGAAGTAAGAGGCCCCCCACCTGTCATCCAGTCTCGCTTTCCGATGCAGTACCTAGAGCTTGACATGATAGTGCCGAGGAGATGGGGTGAGATGGGATGGGATGTTTCTCTAGACTCGACCCGCCGAAGTGGTTTTCGAAGGAGCTCACTCCGAAATGATTCGATAGTCTCTCCCAGTCTCTCTCCCTCTCGGATGATGATGAAGATGATTATAGTTTTGGAAATGCAGTTATGCAGCTCCCAACGTCGGACTCTGATACCGGAATGGGATGTCCAGGGTACTCTGGGTAGACGGCGTTCGCACCTGCTGAAACCAAGACACCGACTTTCCGAATCAGGACAATTGTAAACCTGCAACCGGACCCTGAAGAGCCGTATCCAGTACATGTAGTGGGTACGTAGCCAGCCCTGCATATCAGGGACGTGTCAAGGCGAACCCCCAGAGCAGAGTCTCGGAAGGAAATGGTCGGGGGGAATCAAATACGGACCGAGATGAGAACCCCAGAGGAAGTTCCCCTCGATCCGAACGCCCCGCTCGCTCCTCACATGCGAAAGGAGGAGGAGGGGAGAGCAAAAGAAACCAAGACCGACCATCTCCACGCTCAAGAACTTAGCTCACCTCGTTTGCTTCATTCGCCTCGAGATGCATCGAATCCATATCACGACGAACCCCGTCATACGCGAATGCAAACGCCTCACATATGCATCAGGTTTTTACATAGCACCCAATGAACCTCGAATCCAGTCCAGCCCCAAAGCAGGCCAAAGCAGGCCAAAGCAGGCCCTAGAACGGCCCGTAGCAACACTGCAGCACCAAGCAAACGACCCACACAACCACTACAAAGAGCGAGCTGGGATCACCAACCAACCAGTCGCCTGTAGAAAGCGGGCGTCCATGGCTGGGGCAGGCAACAGTTTGCGCACCCTGTCCATGGTGGAGAGGATGCGCTGAAGGATTCCGTTGGGCGAGGTGATGGCGGTTTCTAGATTGCGGTGTGCGGAGCGCTCCCATGTAGGAAAAAAATTCTCCAGTCGAGACGACATATATAGACCGTATTATAGTATTGGAAGGGAGGGAAGGTTGCCCCACTACAAGCTCTTCAGCTCGTTCCATATTGGGGTGGATAATCGACGGCTGTGAATTGAGTTTGAGATGACAGACGAAGCGTTTACTTTTTACTGACCTCTTCCACATACCGTTAGATACCTAGTTACGACCTCCATAGTGTGTGTGTGTGTGTGTATGGACATCTCCCTATAGACGGAAATAAAACACAGCCATCGAACTTCCAACGCGTCTCGTTCCTTATCTCCCTCCCATCCTCGCCTTGCGTATGCATGCATGTACGCAGCCTGCAATCTACACTGCCCGCAAGTACCAAATGCGTCATGTCTCGAGTTGCCATGACCGTGCAAACCTCAATCCAACTAAATTGAGTTCGAACTCGCAAGCCCCACTACGCTAGCAGTCGATCCATCCTGACAGCGTTAAAGCCAAACCTAAGCGCCACGCGTTCTGTGCCATGTCGGGGGGTATCCTGGCCCGATAGCGAAAATTTCGCCTGGCCTGACTGGAGATCGATACGGTGCGTGCGTGGGTATCCAGTGGATGTACTCGCCAGAGTTACATGTTACCATACACAGTAGGTAGATATGTGTGGAAGTGACGGGAACGCCCATGACATCGTACCTTTCTCTTCAAAGACCCTGCGCAATGCACACATGGACTGCCAAATGCAGGCAGAAGAAAAACCTTTTCGTCCCCGTTGAGGTTGTTGTGAATAATATAACGTGGTGTGGTGTGATCACGGATAAACATCTTACCTGCATCTACGCGCGGACTGCCGTCCAAGCAGTGCTCTTCTCCGTTGGTTGTTGAGCAAGCTCGCCCGCCACCACCGCACCGCCATCATTTCCTCCGTGCCTCCCTATCATCATCAACAACGCCCCGAGCTTTTGAGAATCATCCGAGCGCCGCCGCCGAGTTCCAGTGGTGGCGCCCGTTGAACCCGACCGACACGCTCGCTCGGCACACATCAAACAAAGGCTGGGTGCGACCCAAGTAAAATTTCTCTCGCAACGCCAAGGCGAACCTTTTGCTCGGATATCTAGACCTGTTCTATTCTGTTCCTCGCCATGCTGATGGGTTTGGCATCATGTGTCCAGATCCCAAGCTCGCTTAGGCCTCGCTCTACATCCTTTTCTCGGAAAGAGAGGAGGCTCCATGTGCTATGTTGTACATGGTACGGGCGGTGAATCTGAACAACGAGCGAACGATGTGGGTCGTGCAAACAGCGCTCCTGGCGACGAAGAAGATCTGCTGTGCGTCCATCGTGAAGATCATGGAGCCGCAAACTTCCCGTCATCGCGTCGGCATGCATATAACAGGTACACGTATTGTCCATGTCCCGGGTCGAACGCTGCTAGCATATCACGGCGTAATTCTGCCTGTCGGCTTCAATCGTCGGCGTCGTCGCGTCTGTCAAAGCTGCGTTCGGGTCAAGGTAGTGACCCTGCACCGACGAACTCTCCGTCCTTCCCTTTACTTCACACATCCAGGCAAGCAATAGCCTGTTTTCGAGAGGTCTCGGGTCATGCTGCTACCACGGTGTGCTACGTATGTGCATTACGGACATTGGAAGGCAAGATGCCGGGTGAGGAAAAAAAGTGTTGAGGCGGATTGCATGAGCGTGCAAGGTTACGTGCATGGGGGGGGCGATTCGCTTCGCTTGGGACACGTTGGAGTGGACGATATCGCGACATGCGGCTTGCAGATTGCATGGTGTGTTACACAAGGCGGTTGATGGAGATAATGAGGATATTGAAGATTGCGAGGGCGTGTTGTGATTTGATGGACCGGGATGAGGAGGCGTTGAGATAGGCTGAGGCAAGTGTCATCATTTATCGAGAGAGGTGTGGAGCGGTGCGGTGTTGCATTCATGCTGCTCCTCCACTCTGCTGCGAGGACACCGATAATTGTTCCAGTTGGGTCATCTCGTCACCGTTCGTCATACCCCGCGAAAAACACGAGTTGCTGTGCTATCACAGCATCATCGCTTACTTTCGTAAGATACGGGGTTGCACGGCGGGCGAAGGCTATTCTTGGTGACTTGTACTGTATGCCTCGAGCCAGCAGTTTGGATCGCATCATCTGCACACGTCGCCGACGAGATTGACGACGACCGAGCATGTCGAAGACCAAAGTCAATTGAAGACGCAGGAGTGATAACGCAGGGTCTGCTGTAGATATCGATCACGTAATCTCATTCGTCTCTTTCTAGCGCCTCGGCAACAGCCTCGCCCTCACACTCCGTAGCTGTCTGCCTCTCTCCAGATAGACACTCACTGATACACTCATTACGTACATCACTTTGGTCTCCTTTTGTTGTCGGTGCTGGCCATGGCAGGGTCTAATCATGAATGCATTGTATGCAGGGCAATCCTTTCGTCGAGAGGCTTGTATCGACTACGGTTGACGCCGCTGGACAGAGTGTACATCTCGAGGGCCAGAAAACCAAGGCGTCAACAGTACCGCATGATCTAGAAAACAAAGTGGGTATTGGCTACGATCATTGCCTGGGCGTATTTTCGTATAGCTTGTCGTATGGCTTGTCATGTGTGAATACAAGTCCTCAAACAGCAGCTGTAGCGAAAGAGTATCATTCATGGCCCTATTCGCAGGACCAAGTGTCAGGGGTGAAATAGTATGGATGGGTAGTCCTCGATTATATTGTTTCCGGTGGTTGCGCGGACCACTTTCGGAAAATTGGCGTCTTGACGTTCGGATGGTCGTGGAGCAGCAGATGCCACTGCCTCAGAACACGGCCGTGGTATAGGCGTACTCAAAGACTATCGACGGATACATCGCATCCGACAGAGGTCACGTTGTATCACTGGTAAGAAGGGTAGTCATCTGAGAGTTTCTGTAACGCGGGACAAGGCCCGGTTTTGATTGGTGAAGCTCCAGGTGCATGGATAAGATGCTCGCCCAAATCGGCCCGCCAGGCGGAGTCGCTGGTGAAGAGTGAAATGTTTTCTACGTGTACTGTCACAGTATGAGGACCTGGGGCAGTGGGTAGATCACGGTTGGTGGGGTAGCGGCCGAACCTTGCAATTGCCCGAACTTCGATCCCCCGATTAATGAGCGGTGTGGACAGGAAGGATAAAGTGATGGAAACTGCTGACAAGCATAGGCACCCCGGAGGTGTTGCTGAGACGAATTCCGGTTATCTCTTATAGAGCGAAGCTGCAATTGGCGGTAGACCATTCCGAATATGCAGTACAAAATTGCTGACGAGCCTGTTTGAGGCTCCTACCATGTGCGCGCGCGTGACGTCTTTTTGGTTGGTTGTGGAAATGCGATGGGAGTAGAGATGGGTATTCATCTTTGTCCCGGACGAATAAGACACGTTGAAGCTCTCCCTTAGTCTACCATCGCAACTTCCAGTACATTGATGGTAGACGAAGGATTCAATGCGAGTTCCAATTGTGCGACGAACGAAGCCGAAGAAGCTTCATGACGCGTAGTCGAGCGCTTTGGCTGTTTTCCCCGCAACATTGTTCAAAACATGGCCTTTGCGCAGTCCAAATTTGGATGTGTGGGCAGGGATGGACGACTAAAAGGTAATTCGGCAACGAGGCGAAACATCAAACACCCCCACAAATGATGTCGTGAACACATAAATAGACAACGACCTCCTGTCGAGAGCGTTGCGATGATCAAGCTTCCATCTCTTTGGTCCTGAGAGTTTCGGAGCTGACCCTATGGCTGCGGGGTATCGTGAGTTTCCAGATGGTAATACAGTCTTGGTCCATCGCCTGAACGGCGGATTTTGCTTGCGGTAAGCTTGATGTCTTCGTAATAATGTCATCATACCAACAAGCAGGTCTCAGCAGCGGGCGCTCGCAGAATTTTGGAACGGTTGAAGGATGATCTTTCGAATCTCCTTCCCTCCCTTTCCGTCGAACCTGCATCGACAGCTCAATATCCCACGTTCGGTAGACTAACCAACGTGGGACCACAGTTGTAAAGTCCGAAGAGCCGAACGAAGATGATGGGAGCGCGGAAAACGAAGCCGAAAGGAAGAGCTGAAGAGCACGTCGCCAGCAGTGGTTTTGTGAATTGCATTGTTCCCTTCGGGCTCCTGATGCACATTCGTGGGGGTTTTTTTCCTTGCCAATCTCGATGGTAACCATCGGAGTGAGCGCGAAGCGAAAAATTTCATGCGTCACATCGCACGAGCCCACCATCATGATCGACATCTAGGCCCAGATCGACTGTTCGCCGAAAGGGCGCCTTACCGCATAGAGAAACGGGTGGAGCCACGCCCATATCAGTGGGGTTTGAGTGGATGAAGAAGCGCCCAGTCGCGTGGGATTACCGGATGTCGATATAGAAATCAAAATTCCGTTAGACTAGGAAAAGCATCGTGAGAGCCGCGGATAAGTGTTTCATGTCGTGAAGCCTGGAAGTGGAAGCTTGAATATGACCACTAGGCAGGGGATGAAGGTAGCGATCATCGCGTGGGGGCTTCCATGTAACTTTGGGGTGTGTGACTAAGCTTGGAGAACATTGAACGCTTCCGCTTGCGTGCGGGAAGGCATCCCGCCCATCCTCCGCTGGATCTTCTGGACTTTCTGCGTTTTTGGATGGGAAGACCAGGTTTTGATTATGACGTTTCCAGCGGTTTGTAATCGGTCTGGAGGGCGGGTCGGAAGTTGGCTAATGGTGTTCGCGAGATCAGGTTCGTGTTCAGCCACAAAGAGGGTTGGAATGCAAACGAGGCGCAGCCATCCGGACGCTGCGGATAGATAGGACATTTAGGAAGAGAGCCTGCATCTACACAGTTTGCAGTGTGTACGGCCGAGTTGGCAATGCGGGGAAGTTTCAAGCCCCTCACCATGCTTGCCACCCTTCACCATTGCGACCAGGCTAGCATACATATCGTAAGAGCATGTCTGGCACGCAGCACAGGCGGCGGAGGTTGAGTTTCACGTCAACAGGGCAGCGTCGAAGACGCGTCAAGGGAGACACGGAGACGGAGACGGAGACGGAGACGGAGACGGACATGTGTAGACCATCCGCCGCAGCGAGCGCTTCGGCACTCCATCTGGGGCTCCGCCTCTGGATTTTCGGGGGAGGCAAGAACAAATGCCCTCTCCAGCGTGGTGGGGATAGGTGATGGGGTGGACCAAGCGGGATGTTAGTCGAGGGCAGAGTTCTTCGCTGACGGGTCGCTTCCACACCGACACGACAGGGGCTAGGGAAAGAACGGTACAGGGGATCGGCACAGCGAAGGCGCGAAGGCGATCTATCAACGGGCCTATTTACGGAGTATTGGAATATCTAATGGCACCTTATCGCATCAGCAAGCGCCCAGGTCTAGGTACGCGACGTGAATCTCTCGCGAAGAGCGCCATTGTCGGGACGCTCAAAGAATGCCTGATTTCATTTTGGACGTCGAGGGCGGGCGCTGGAGGAGGGAGCACGCCCGCAATAATGAATGCCCACGGATGACATCACCGCATCATCGCATCGCCTGCATGCTTGCTTGGTTCGAGCGTTGCCCTCGTCAGCGCACCGACTGCTGGGTGCCGACCATGTATGTGCTGAGTATCTACCGACGATGAGACTGGATCCTGACTGGATTCGTGTTTCGTGCACGATGGACGGGGCCATGGTGGGATTCCACGACCGAACCAAGGAAAAGCAATATCTACTGGGTGAGTGTATGTGTGGGCGAGTGAGTGTGTGTGAGTGAGTGTGAGTGAGTGTGTGTGTGTGTGCGGTAATATTGTCTTGCGTGCGGGAAGCAGGCTTATCGAGACGACTGTGCGATGTTCCGTCGTTTCGGACGTGTCAGACAGATTCCCGTACGCCGCCGTGGACGGCTCACTGGACAAAGAAAAAAACGGCGTGATGGCGAGCAAGTGTCGCTGAGTACTGCTTCCCATCCGTTCGCCGCCTGCGTGCTCGCCGACGGCCTCCATTCGGTCCTGCTCGTCGACGTACCGCCCGGTCACTCGGTCGCTCACCACTGTACTCCCTCCTCCATCTCCGACCCGTAGGCCGCCGCCCCGCTTGCGCACCGGCCTGGCCCATGATCCCTGGCCCAGCATCCTAGCCCTGTTGTTGAACGGATCAAGCTGCAGCGACGGTGGGTCCGCTAACGCGCTTCTGTCGGGGTGCGCCACGCTCAGATTCTCTACATAGTCTATCACTAACCCTGCTGCTCGCCCGCCCAATAATACGGCCCTGCGCTACCGCCCTCAACACCTTTTCTCTCCCTCCTCAACCTCCTCACCCTCCGAGCCTGCACCCGTCCCTATTTACCAGGAGACCGCCCGCCGACCAGAGAAGCAGCCCTGTGTCCCTTCCTTCCTCGCCACAGGTTCTCTCCATCTCTCCATCGTGCCTGCCCCCGGTACGCATATCAATTGCGAGCCTGGGCTTCTCCGTCCCCCACGGAAGCCGTCTCGCCCTCTCCCTCTCCCTCTCGCAGACCTCCTCGCCAGACGTCTGCTGAGCTTCGTTTCGAGTCTCCTCGCAGACCCTCGACGTCACAGCTTTGACTAGCTGTCGACCGCTACAGACGCCCTCTTCCTTCCCGGACCCTTCCCTGCCCCCCACAGACACAGAGAGCAACTCCCCCACCGTTTGCTCGCTCTTATTTTCTGTAAGCAACCGACAAACCAACCCTCCCCCGGCTCTCGCCTTGCACGCCCAGTGACCCGGCTGCGCGTGAACCATCGCGCTTGCCAGCTTCCACGCCACTCGCCTGCCTTATCAGACATTACGCCTCGCTTGCTCGCAGTCACGCACGTCCGCTAACCTCCGACGCAGATATAATTCCTCTAATACCTTCCTTTTAATGCTCGCGAGCTCCTAATCTGCGCCCACGCATTCGATCAGCTTCCTCGACCCTCCGAAGTCGGCCGAATGCCTTACACGCCGCCTTCTCAAAGGTCGCCCGCAACCTCGAAAACCAGCAGCCCTATACTCAGCCGGAACCATTCCTACTGCGACCACTTGCCATCTTCGCCCACCACCACCACCCAACGCCCGGCTCTCCCTCGCTCCGTCTCTTCAACGTCATACCTGAACAAGCACCGTCGCTCGCCATCGGTCAACACCGCCAACAACACCGCTGCCAATGGCATGACCCGCTCCTCGGATGCGCACGGCCACGGACCGTCAACACACGGTAGCCTCCGCCAGTCTCCCCCACCCGTGAACAATCTTCTGATCCCATCAGGTGCCATCTCTACACCTCCCGACTCTTCCGACGACGACGAGGAACGGAGCCGGAGCATCGGCAACCTGAAGGAACTCCAGGAGGCACTGCAGCACATCCCCGTGAGACGATCAGGCTCACCAGAACGCGATGGTGCCGGCAGCACTCCTGCGAATACGGTTGCGTCGGCCACCCCGACCCGTCCTTTGTCTGCCGACGCTCGCAAAATCTCCCACTCGCGATCGTCGAGCGAGATCACGCTGTCCAAGCATGCCGTATCACCGCTCAACACCGAGCCGGTCATAAGCTCCTCGGATGGAAGTGATTCCGAGGACGACGGGCTCCGGATGAAGCCGCCGTTGCTTCGCAAGAAGTCTGGCGAGTTGGTGAAGCCTGCTCTTCGACCAGCATCCCGCAGGCGGCCGTCAAGCATGCCGGGGACTCCGACATACCACAAAGCTGTTCACTTCAACGAGGAGATGGAGCAGGTGCGGCACTTCCTTTCGCTGGACAAGCCCATCGCTGTCAGTGCAGGCTCTTCACCGGTTGAAACCTACGACAGTGACACCGAGTACCCCTTCTTCAGCTCCAAACAGCCCAAGGAGCCTGCGTGGGACATCAAGCTCGCAAACTTCCCGGCAACAGAGTCGTACGAGCGAGCCACGATGCCTGTCCGTGTGGAGCGAATCTTCCTGGCATCTGATCACAAGACGCTTGTTGGCACGGTGGCATGTGCCAACATATCTTTCCAGAAGCTGGTCATCGCTCGGTTCACTTTGGACTACTGGAAGACGACGTCTGAAGTGGTTGCCGAATACAACAACGATGTTCGCAAGAAGCAGAAGGACGACGGCTACGACCGCTTCAACTTCAACATCAAGTTGGCCGACCAGGCCAACTTGGAGTCGAAAACCCTGCTTCTATGCGTTCGTTACCAGGTAAATGGGCAGGAGTTTTGGGACAATAACAACTCGATCAACTACCAGGTCGACTTTGTTAAGAAGACCCAACAGAAGCCCAAGGGTAGTAATGGACCGCTGCGCGCCATCCCCAGAAGCCGGCACTCACCTCCAGCGCCCCGCCCCAAGTCTATGCCGGTCGGCTCATTCGATGACGACTTCGGTTCTGGCTTTGAGTTTGGTGCTGGCCGTGCCGTCTTTGGTGATGCACCCAGTTCTTCCATCCGCCTCAAGTCCAAGAGCAAGCGGGGCAGCCTCTTCCCAGACCAAACCGCCCAATCCCACAGCACGGGACAGGCCTTCTCCACACGCTACGACTTTAGTGCGTCGCTCACGGCCGCCTTGTCGACTGCTCAAAGTGCACTTGGGGACCGAAGTGGCATCAAAGCCAACGGTACCACAAAGTTGAACGGCGGTTACTTCAACAAGAGGCCCGCCAAAAGCTCGTTTCCTTCTGGGCCGGCTCCCGCTACTGCCTCTGCCGCCCCCATTCCTGGCACCCGGCCCGACGACGTGTCCTCCGGAAAGCCCGGCTTGCAGTCGGCAGAGTATAACGAGTTGATCCAGAAGTTTTGTTTTGTACGTGCACCACGCTCCACCGGACAGGCCTAACTTGGATGCTAATTGATCTCCAGTATGGCACTCCTTCCAAGGGTTCTCCGAAGGCTACTACGCCTGCTACGAAGAACTCTCACACGGATGGCGCCACAGAGTATGTTCTTGGCAGCAGCTCTGGCAGCAATCAATCTTCTGCATCAAACAGTCCGCCATCTCCCGCACTCCCTGTGCAGGTGGATGGTGCCAGTGATTCAAGGTCTTCTTCCCGCAGTCCGTTTTTGTCTCGCTCAACTTCTCCTGGTCCTGTCACCGGTCCGGAGATTCACATTACATCGACTTACCAATACGGGTACAGCAAACACGGCGGTATCTTTCCTGAGCAGAACCACGCTGCTCAGGCTTGTGTTTGAGCATGGTTAGTGGATGGAGGACGTACGATATAACGAATTTTCTCGGCCACGAGAACAGAGCTTACGACCTGATCTGATGGCGATGAGTGGAGCGGACGTTTCCGAATCCCGGTAACCGACGCTCGCGAATCTCCATTTCATCTGTCACGAAACGATGTGGAGAGGTCCTGCGATTCCGTACTCTTCCGATGGTGACCAGTTGTCACTTCTTTTCCCGGCATTTATCTCTGTACGGCTTCTTTGCTGCATTTTCTGGTTCCTGGTTTTCCTCTCTATTCCAGTTTGGCGTTCTGGCAGTTTCCAACGGAGTCGGTTGTCGTCACCTCGTCAGTCATCTTTCCATGGCATAGAATGGTTGTAATGCTCTTCACTCCGCCGAGCTGCACCACTCTCACGGCTTTGGCGTATTTGTGCTTTTCCGTTTGCTTCAGTATTCTTTCATGTTTGATCCGAGGGAAATGCGAAAAGTGTTTGGGTTTGGTTCTGCATTTTCAGCGAACAATTCAGTTTCCATTACCGTGGAACGCAGTCGTCGTTCCTCGGTATATAGGTTAAAGAGTGTTGTCGATGACATTGTCGAAACGAGAGATTGCCAGTGAAGTGCATGGTGTGAATTCATTCTTCGTCGTCGAGTGGTTCAGATTGTTATTCGGTTCGTACGTGGTTTATCGTGGTCGTAGTCGTAGTCGGTTGGTGTTCAGGGACAGGATAACCTGTTGCTGTTGAACAAGGCGATATGGAAAGCCTGCATATATGGTGCTAAATGCGAAAACATTCAACATCACACTCTGTGCTTAACATGTGGTCGTCTTCGTCGTGTTGTGGTCGAAGGGAAGCAGTCGAAAAGGGAGCGGGGAGCGAGAGGGGAAGAAAATCTCGCTGGGAGCGGGCCGGGCCACCCAATATAACACGTACCGCAGTACCCACCTATCGATCAAAACAGGCTGGGAAATTATGAAGCCCACAGCCTGGATCGTGAACTGCTTGGTTCGGGTTAGCTGTGTGAGTTGTCCACCTGACATACCCACATCTATGTGGACCCTGCATTTATGCCCGCCAATGCCGTGCTGGGCGGCTAGCGTGGCCATACAACCTTACCACACACCCACACCGCTACCACAAATAGATTTCACGATACTTCCTTCAACACGCTGTGTCGATTTTCGACACACGGAAGCGCTTTGACTGGTTGGTTGGAATTGTACGTGTGATCTTGTGATCTGTGCTCGAGACGAGACGGGACAGCAGCTCGGTTATTCATCTGTTGGCCGGGCACCGGGACGTGTCGTATCGTGGAATCATCCGAGGCAAGAGTCTGGAGTATTGTTTATCCAAGGCATGGCGTGGGGAGCTTCGACAACGACGAAGGCGAGTAGCGGTGGAGGGTTCTGGGGTTCGAAACCGAAAGCTGTACCGCCGCCGCCAGCACCGCCGATTCCGAGATTTCACCACCCCGCTGCCGCAGGGGGAGGACCCGTTATCGATGCTACGACTGTGTTGAGCTTTTTGGCTGTTTTGGTGCTTTTGGGGGGTGCTTATGGCGGTAACATTCCCCTCCCCCCACCTCTTTGTTCATCTATGCATCCATGCATCATCCTCCCTGCGACAACAACATCTCTATCCGCAAATATCCATGCCGAAGCAGATACCAGACGCCGCTAATCCATCATCCTAGCATCCATCAAACTCCTCCCCAAATCCGCAAGCTTGAAAATCCGGATCTTGTTCATCTGGCATTTCTTCGACGCGCTAATCCACTTCTTCTTCGAAGGCTCGTTCCTCTGGAACTGTTTCTTCGTCTCTTATTCGCTTCCCACCTCCTTCAGCGTCGCGACAAAGCATCATCCGCACATTCGCCTCCTCACGCCGCCGGACGTGTACTGGCTGGGCAGCGAGGATCGATTGTACGGTGCGAATTATGGGACGGGACCGCTCAGTCGACTGTGGCAGGAGTATGGGAAGGCGGATCATAGGTGGGGTGGGACGGATTTGGGGATCGTGAGTTTGGAGGTTTTGACGGTTTTTGTGGGGACGCCGCTTGCTTGTAAGTGTTGTGTTTGGGTTGGTTTGGATTTCGTTGGAGGGGATAGATGGATGGATGAATGAATGAACGAGTGAAGAATACGTTTGCTGACAACGACTGTGTAGTATGGATCTGCGAACTCCTTCGCCGGGAAGAGAGGAAAGGCGTACTCAAGCGATGGTTCTGGATGATGATTCTGGCCACTGGGGAGCTTTACGGAGGTACGTTTCCCCCATTCCTTCATCTACCTATCTACATCTGTGCACATGCGGGCCCCTATCAATCGTATCTGGACACGACACAAACCAAACTCGGTTCGATCGTGCGTTGTCGTTGTGTTATGTTTTGTCGAGATTGCACGTGCAGGGGTGGTGTTGTTGCTTGGATGAAGGGCTGACACGTGTGTTTTCACCGCCTCGCAGGCTGGATGACTTTTGCACCCGAATGGTTCACGGGGAGCACGAATCTGGACACCAGCAATTGGATGTATCTGTAAGTCTCCATTCCTTTCCTTTCCTATCTACCCTTCTTCACGCACCAAGGTAGGCAATGGTTGGGTTGGTATGCCATGGTTGTTCGTCGCTTCATCGCATCGTATCGCGCTGCGGACAGACGATGCTCCATGATCCCAACACGCGGGACGCCAAACAACATCCTGCTCCTGGCGATGCGCTGTCCCGTACCTCGCCATATCAACACGCGCCCAATCTTACCAGCTGTCATCGATCGAATCGCCTGTCAGATTCATGCGTCCCCGGCCCACAGGCCCACATTCCGCAGGTCCACGTCGCTCGATAGGACCCACCCACTCATCTCCCGCCCTGTTCTTCCAACCGCTACCCATCTATCAACGCCTCACGTTGCTTCATTTCGCTCTAGATATCCCACCCAGCACTAAACGCATCGTCGCTGATCATTGAAATTCGCAGTTGGCTCTATCTCGTCTTCTTCAATGGCTTGTGGGTCGTGATCCCGCTTTGGATCCTGTACGAGGCATATCAGGCCATGGGTTTGGCCATGAGCCAGACGGAGGTGGTGGACCTGGTGAATTATCTGAAGAAGGACGATTAAGTGCGTGGATGGACATGGTTGGGAGAGTAAAAGGGTGTCGGGCCAGAAGCCGGAGGTGTGCAGAAGAGAAGGGAAGAGAAGAGAAGAAAAGAGAGGAGAAGAGAAGGGTAGTTCGTACAACGGTGAGTATATCCATCCATCCATATCTGTCATCGTAAAAATGCGGTAGGTCATGCGATGGCACCTCGTTATTGCTGGCCAAGTTTAAATTGTTCGAGGCGAGTGGACCTTCCTTTTGATTCTGGCGTTTGTTGTCGTGGACTGCGGATACCCTTTCGCTGCATCAATACACGTTTCTCGGTAGCTTCCTGATTTTTCCCCTGTGCCTCTTTTCCTTGCTCCTTGCATCTGTTGTTCTTGATGGTAGTGCATAAGTTGGAGCGAATCATCTAATCCCTTCCATGTCAATGAACGATACGAAGTGTCAATGGATTATTGAAGCTTTCAACACCTTGGCGTAGTTGATGGATGGAATAAATGTGACTATTGATGAGCAGGATAATGATAGCGAGACGAGAAACCATTGTCTTTGAAAGAGCGAGGAGGGACCACTGCATTTGTGGTTGCTGTGACTGTCCGTCCAAGTATGAAACACACATCAAGCACGGGGAACGGTTTCACCTCGAAATCCGACATTGATTAAATGCTAGACTAGGGCGATATTTCTTGAGATGTTCTCGAGATAAGACAAACTTTCCATAGACCGGCCTGACCCAAGACCCGGCCGATAAAGACTCCGATTCACTTTTCCGACCCTATGATATGACGAATAAGTAAACCCAAGCCTAAATTTCTAACGAGCATGACGAATGGATAGGCAACGCCAAACTTCCATACACAAACCATATTCGGCAAAGTGAAAGCTAGATCATGATGTTCTTCATGCCGTAGCTTGGATCACGCGCAAGCCTGCCGGAGCAGCCATCTAAGCCGCAACTGGAGCAGCAACGGGGGTCTCCGTCTCGGCGGGGGCGTCCTCGGTGGTGGTGGGGGCGGCAACAGCCTCTTCGCCCTCAGCGGGGGAATCGGGGTGGTCATCCTCCTTTCCGGGGGAGTCGATGGCGACCTTGACAGCGATCTCGCGGCCCTCAATCTCCTTGCCGTTCATCTCCTCGCAGGCCTTCTGCTGGAGCTCTTCGGAGCCGAGGGTAACGAAACCGAATCCACGGCCCTTGCGGGGCTCGCCACGGGCCTGGAGCTTCTTGACCATGAAACGAGGGATGGGGCGGAGGGCAATCTTGGCGGTGGTGGGGGAGTAGTCCTTGAAGATCTCCAAGAGCTGCAAAGGGAGTTAGCAGGAGAGTCAAGAAGAGAACGTTGGCCGGTACGAACCCTGTCTTCCTTCAGGTCATAGGGGAGGTTGGCAACCATGACCTTGGTCTTGGAGGGGACACCGTCCTCGGGGGGACCGCGCTGCTTGCGCTCGCGGGGCTCACGGGGAGCCTGCTTCTTGTCAGATCCCTTTTCAGCTGTAAGCGCCTCGTTCGTGGTCTCCGTCAGAGGAATGACTTGGCCGGGTACATTTGTAGGAGCACTGTCAACGGGGGCAGCATCGACAAGCTCGACCTGTTCGGCACCTTCGGCACCGTCGGCGTTCTGGGTGCTGTTAGCTGAGTTCCCATATCCCGTGCGGGGAAGAGACTTACGGCACGGCCACCACGGCCCTGGCGAGCACCACGTCCACGGCCACGGCCGCGTCCACGGGTGGAAGCACGGCGGCGGGTCTCGTTGGCGCCTTCGGCACCGCTACCGGCACCCTCGGCGTGGGCCTCGGGCGTACGGGCGAGCTGGATGGAGACCTTGCGCTCGAGAATGGCCTTGCCGTTGAGCTCGGCGATGGCGCGGTCGGCCTCGGTGGGGGTGGAGAGAGCAACGAAGGCGTAGCCAACGGGGCGGGAGGTACGGGGGTTGGTGGGGATGGTGACGGACTCGCTGGTGGCTCGCGTGTTAGCCTTGCGGTGCGGGCAGGGTCTGCCAGTGGCCTCCACTTACACAAGGTAGTCCTTGAAGAAGTCCTTGAGCTCCCCCTCGGTGGTCGCGTACGCGAGATTTCCAATGTAAAGTCGCCTACCCTCGGCGGCGCTGGCAAGGACAGCCTCGTTGTCGGCTGCGGTGGGCTGGATGGCGCCGGCGGTCTCGGTGGTGTTGTCGAGGGAGGTGGTGGCCATCTGGGCGGTGACACTGTCGACAGGTGCGGACATGTTTGCTGAAGTTTTGGATTGATGACACGAAGATCGAGCGTGCGAGTGGTTGAGGAAACTTGGAGTCCTGGCTAACCTAGGCAAAAGGTTGACCGTGAACAGTTGTAGTTTGTGGGGTGATGGGGATTGTCGAACCGCCTGGAGTGGTGGAACTTGATTGGCGAGAGGGGGGGGGGTGGGTAGCTACGAGCCCGGAACGTGAGAGAGAAGCTTTGGGATGGAGGGGGTTGATCTGCTGGAGTTGTCTGTTGGTGGAAAAGGAGCGCAGGCGCGGAGGAGGTCAAATATTATTTTGGAGGCTCGGACCACGGACCAACCCTGCCCGACTGGGCCTAGCGGGGAAAGTTCGACAGATCCGCCTGGTCGGTGAGATTGCAATGCCATGTCACGGCCGGAAAAGGGGTGACGCCATGCTGGTAATCCCAGGCCAGGTGAAGGTGCATGCGCCGCACGCCGATGGATTGATTGACCAACGTGGCCACCCTGGAGGAGGAGGAAGAAAATTAGGTAAGCAGGGGATAGATAGGCGAGCGCCATTGTCCAGCAATTCCTTCCCCGGACGCGCTAGAAGGCGCCGTGGAGGCATTGCACCTGTACTCGCCAGTAGACGAGCAAGTGGATCCCTACATAGGGAGTAGAGCTACACAGTGGTATGTTGTAGCAAGCAGATAGTCGTACCCATCCTTCTCTGCTGCTGCACACTGGCACAACCACCCACAATGGCAGCACGCCGGGCTCTGGTCGTCTACGGCTCCGAGACGGGGAATGCGCAGGATGTGGCCGAGGAGCTGGGAAGGATCGCCCAACGCCTGCGTTTCGACACAGAAGTGGCCGAGCTGAACGCCATCAGCCTTGTATGTCGAGAGCCTCCTGTTGGCCATCGCGCTGGACAGCCCGTCTGACACCATGTAGAAGCTGCTGCTGCAGCACTCGGTGGTGCTGATTGCCATCTCCACCACCGGCCAGGGCGAGCTGCCTGCCAACAGCCAGGCCTTTTGGAAGGCGCTGAGACGCGCTGGACTGAGGCAGGCATGTTTGCAGCAGGTCAAATTCGCGTCATTTGGGCTGGGGGATACTTCGTATCCGAGGTGAGTGGAGACTGCACTGCGTGTGGAAAACAAACTCTGATCGTGCCAGATTCAATTGGGCACATCGGAAACTCTATAATCGCCTGGTCCAGCTCGGGGCTCATCCCATCTGCGATCGAGGGGAGTCGGATGAACAGCATCCTGAAGGGTATGCCGCTCTCTTTTCTCTTTGCATCTTGACAAGGTCGCCTCCGCTCACTGACTGACTTTCTTCCGTCTCAGAATCGACGGCACATTCTTCCCATGGTCGGTCAACCTTCGGCATCGCCTTCTCGAAGAGTACCCTCTGCCACCGGATGTTGAGCCAATACCGGACAACGTATTGCTGGATCCAAAGTGGCTCCTTGGCTTTGCAGAGGGAGCCCAACAGCCGCAAGGTCCAAGTGAGAAGACACATGCTTCTCCTGAGCCAGAAAACGGCGACGTGGAAGAACTGCCACCACACCACCTCCTCGGCATATCGGGAGGCGTGGCCGCCAAGATCGCCTCGAACGAACGACTGACACCAACAACCCACTGGCAAGATGTCCGCCACCTCGCTCTCGACCTTGCCGGCCACCATCCATACGTGCCGGGAGACGTTCTCACTCTATACCCAAAGAACTTCCCTATCGACGTCAACGAGTTCTTGTCCGTGATGAACTGGATATCAATAGCCGACACCCCCCTCAAGTTCGTTCCATCGTCACCCGCAGCCCCCCCTTCCTCTCGTCTTCCAATCCCTCACCTCACCCCATCTACGACCACCACACTACGGACGCTATTGATGAATCACCTGGACATCATGTCCATTCCTCGCCGCTCCTTCTTCGCCCACCTTGCACACTTTACAACCGACGAATTCCAACGGGACCGCCTTCTGGAATTCACAAACCCAGAATACATTGACGAACTATACGACTACACCACGCGGCCCCGACGAAGTATTCTTGAAGTGCTACAAGAGTTTGAGACGGTAAAGATACCCTGGCAGCGCATCTGTAGTATCATTCCTGCAATGCGCGGGCGTCAGTTCAGTATAGCTAGTGCGCTGGCGCCAACCCCACCAGATGCATTGGCAGGGGGACTGGCGAGAACGAAGGTCGAGCTACTGATTGCAATTGTAAAGTACCGCACCGTCATCAAGAAGATACGGCAAGGGGTTTGTACCCGCTACGTTGCGTCCCTCCAACCGGGCCAGGACATCACCGTCACGCTCTCCAAAGGCGGATTGGGCGTCACGAAGAAAGAGACGGAGAAACCCGTCGTTATGATAGGCCCAGGGACTGGCATAGCGCCCATGCGGGCATTGACGTATCAGCGGAAGTACTGGCGTGAGGAGCTACAGAGTTTGGACACGGCGAGGGATCTCTTATTCTTTGGATGTCGGAACGCCGAGTCGGACTTCTTTTTCAAGGAGGAGTGGGAGACGCTCAAGAAGGAAGGTGTGCCGTTGGATGTTTTCGCTGCCTTTTCGAGGGATCAGGTCGGATTTTCCCTCCATGCTCATGCTTACCTTTGCTGACCCTTTTTGACAGAGACAAAAAGTATATGTGCAGGACTTGGTTCGCGAACAGAGCGCTCGAATATACGAAGCGCTTGGCAAACGGGATGGTATCATATACATCTGCGGGTCATCGGGCAAGATGCCGCAGGCGGTCAGGGAGGCGCTGATAGAAGCGTTCCAAAAAGAGGGAGGTATGGCTAGGGAAGATGCCGAAGTAAATCTAACCGCGATGGAGAAGAGCGGCAGGTACAAGCAGGAGACGTGGTAGAGTAGTTGGATCACCGCCTCTACTCGGATCAAGGAGAGAGAGCCCCGGGCGAGTGTACTCGATGCATTGGTGCTCTTTTCGGATCTATCCAACCCAAACATTATATACAATCACAAGACAACAAGCGCCTACAAAGCGCCCAGCTCCTTAAGCTTTCCAATCAAGCCATCCACATCCTCGACTTTCACGCCCTCCTTTCGCGGCGGGGGCGCCGTAACCTTGACCGTCTTCAACCTGGGCTCGACATCCAGCCCATAATCCTGCAGCGTCTTCTTCTCCACCGGTTTCTTCTTCGCCTTCATCATATTCGGCAGAGTCGCGATCCTCGGCTCATTCAGCCGCAGATCCGTAGTAATCACCATGGGCAACTTCGCCTTGACCGTCTCCACACCCCCATCAACCTCCTTCGTCACCGTCACCGTCTGATCCGCAATCTCCACCTTGCACGCCTGTGTAGCCTGGCTCCAATTCAGCAGTCCCGCCAACATCTGGCCCGTCTGCCCCGCATCATTATCGATACACTGTTTGCCCAAAATCACCAGATCGCTCTTCTGCTCCTCCACCACCTTCTTGAGCAACTTGGCGACGCCCAAGGGTTCCAGCGCAGGCTCTTTCTCGTCGACCACGACGTGGATCCCGCGGTCGGCGCCGATGGCCATAGCTGTGCGGAGCATGTCCATGGACTTTGCGGGGCCGGCGGTAAAGGCGAGGATATCGGCGACGGGAGTGGTACCCTTTTGGCGTAGCCTTACGGCTTCTTCGATGGAGAGGTCGTCGAAAGGGTTCATGGAGTGTTTCAAGCCCGTGGTTTCTACGGCGGTTTGCGCGCGGTTTACGCGCGGTTTGCTCTGTCGTATTCGTGTCAGCATTCTGCATCATCGCAATTGGACCTTTTTTCGCGCGTTGCGCGTTCGTGGAGAGGGGTCGGGAGCTTCCAGGGAGTTTCCGAGCTTGTTGCATGTGCGGCTTAACGCTTGGGTGGGTGGGTTGGTGGGAGATGCGTACCATGTAGTCGAGGGTCCGTTTGACGGGGACCAGTATCCTTATTCCTGACATCTTGGGCGTCCGGTCTGCTGGTGTTCCTCGGCCTGTGTGTGTGTGTGTGTGTGTGCTGGTGGGGAATGGGAGGGTGCTGGGACGGGCAGCAGCAAGGGTGGGATGCAAGATGAAGTTCGGATCGGAGCTTGATGCTTGACGTCGTCTCGCTAGCTTGAGCCGAGGTCGTTCCCGCCTTTTCTTTCCGAGATGACTCAGCTGGGAATTTCACGTTCATCCGAGTCGTCGTGCTCGGGATAGAGAAAACAACGCGCACGTGCAAAAGGTCTACTATGAGCTTTGAAGCAAAGCGTCACGACAACGAAGTACCTTTGACTCTTTGAGTTCGAAATTGTGGGACGCTACCTTTGCGTATTGCTCGTTTTCGACTGATTATATAGCGCGTGGTGGGAGACGGTTGAGAAAGCGCAGTGCAAGAGGTTAGGGGTTGGGAATGCAACGTTTCTGCTTTCCGAGGGTGTAGAAGCTCACGCAACGGGTTGCTTTGACGATGATTATCCTTCTGCGTTGATTGATGTGCGTAGAGTCTGGCAGCGTTACCGGGTGGGACAAGCTGCGAATATAGCCTGCACGTGGTAAGGAACGAACGACCTCGCAAAAAAAACCTCACAGAGGGACTCGAGGATCAAAGACCATCCCGTCTATAATACACATAGAATATCGGAAAGGATGACGGTTCGGTGCTGAACTTGCAACCACATCACGTGCGCAAAAGGAACGGCAGACCACAGCGCTTGGTACCAGACTGCGGGAATGTCTACAAGTAGATAAATATGTAGTCTAAGCTTGATCTCCAACCACCACGCCCTCGATTGCACACTTATATTGGACGGACGAAATTCCGGACAAACTGACCAACTAACCAGAACCCCGTATCTGCTTACAAAACTGGCTCTCGGAAGCTGGGATCACGGAACACTTCCCTTCCGCTTGCCGCCTACGTACTGTGGTAGCTTTGTAATCTCCAAGGGGCTTACTTTTTCGGGACCACTTTTATTCTACATCTGGCAATAACCGCAACACGGTAGTCCGCCATTTCTGTTACGATATATATCATCCCGGTATCCAGCAATACCAGGGGAATTCCCTTCGCTCCATTCAACGATATCCCTGATATCCCTATCCACTCATCGTCTTCTTTTCCTCTTGGACAATCCCCCATCACCCTCCAAAGCGATGGTGCAACAACGCAACATTGTCATCCTCGGGGCCTCCTTCGGTGGCATCAATTCCGCCCAATACATTTCCAAACATCTCCTGCCCGTCCTCAACGTCAGACACCGGGGTGCGAACTACCATCTCTACGTCATCAACCCGTCTGCAGAATTCTACTTCCGCAACCCATCCCCCCGAACCGCAGTTTCCAGTGCCCGCCTCCCGACCGAAAAGCTCTTCGCTCCCCTCTCCACCATCTTCGCCCCATTCCCAAAGTCCAACTTCACGTTTATCCAGGCCTCAGCCTCCGGTCTTGATACCGCTGCTCGTACCGTGTCGTATCGACGCACCAGCGATGGAAAGAGCCATGGGGAGGAAGAGAGGCTGGAGTATCACGCCTTGATCGTGGCGACAGGCACGCATACGCATCATGCTGCCTTCTCCCTCTCCACAACGGAAGCGACAAAGTCTGCCATCAAAGCCACAAATGAGGCCGTCTCGACCGCAAAATCCATAATCGTGGGCGGCGGCGGACCCACGGGCGTCGAGCTGGCCGCGGAAATCGGCGAACATCTCAACGGGAAACCAGGCTGGTTCAGCACCCACACACCCAAGGTACCCGTGACCCTGATCACGAGCTCGGATCAACTGCTCACGACGCTCCGTCCCGCCATAGCCAAGGATGCGGAGAAGAAGTTGAACGCGTTGGGTGTAGACGTGCTGTACAATACGCGTGTGGAGAAGGCGACCGAGGGAAAGGATGGCAAGACTGTTTTGGAGTTGAGCAAGGGGGAGAGATTGGAGACGGATCTTTATATCCCTGCTTACGGTGTCCTCCCCAACTCTTCTTACTTGCCTGCTTCTCTGCTCGACGACTCCTCCTACCTCGCCACCAACAACACCACCCTACGCGTGGACATCGCGGGCCCCCGCGTCTACGCCGTCGGCGACATATCCAGCGCGTCTCGCAACACGCTGATCGAGCTCAACGACATGTTGCCCGTGCTCTTCACAAATGTCAAGCGAGACCTTTTCTCCTTCGACCCGGAGAATCCCGCAAAGAAGGCGGCGGGGAAGGACAGGGAGTATAAGAGATCGGAGAAGGAGACGATGGTCGTTACTGTGGGAAGTGCGGGGGGTGTGGGGGCGGCGTTCGGTTGGAGGCTTCCCAATTTCCTCATCTGGTTGGTGAAGAGTCGAGACATGATGAGTGAAAGTGGGATGAAGGCGATGATCGAGGGGAAGAAGGTTGCCAAGGAGGTGCCGTGGAAGGAGGAAGAGGTTGTTGCATTGTAAAGGATACGTTCCGACGGAAACGATGGACCCTTTTATTCGCGTTAGCATGGCGTCTTGTGGCGTCTTGTGGCGGTTTTCTTGTTTCTTCTTTCTTCCATCTCAATCTAACCCCCATCTGCTCGTGAGTGTATTGACATGAATGTCAACGTGTACTTTTTGACATTTTCTTCTTCTTCTTCTTCTTCTTCTTCTTCTTCTTGGATCCAGTCGGCTGAGACGGGGGGGCTGTTTTCCAAGCCAGGTCGGACAGTATTAGTATGTACACTACGTAGCAAACTACAGAAATACTGCATGTATCAAACGCATTAAGGTATACAGTCTCGAATGTATCCACCTAATAGCTACCCGCTACCAGGTCGAAGACGATGAGAACGGGAAACGCTAGATGACATGCCAAAGCATGCAACGCAGATGACCTCCCCTTGGGCTCTCTGTCCACCTGGACAGAGGCGAGCAGAACTTCAAAAAACGTCAAAGCAGAAGACCTCCCAATGCAAAATCGATACCGCGAGGAAAGATGTACCATGTTCCTGTAGATGCTGTTTTGTCGTCTAGAATTCATCCATACTACCAATGACTTCCATGTCCTCATCGACCACCACCTCTTGTGTCCTTGCTACCTTGTGGTTCGTATCTTCGCCGTCTTGTTGTCTCGTTCTACTGCGGGCACGGGCCGCCTTCTTTTCCTCGTCTAGCTCCGCCTTCTCCCCAGCCGCCACTCTCACGCTCAACGGCCGAGTCTGCATGTAGCTCTCCATGTAGCTCGCACCCAAGCTTGACGGGAACCCGAGGGAACCTGTCTGGTCGAGATCATCGACGCCGGACCCATCGATTCCACCGACGTAGGAACTGAAATCCTCTTCTGGCACCAGGGCGTCCTCTGGAGCTGTAGCATAGATGGGAGCGGACGGGGCGTGCTGGGGAATGTGACGGGCAGTGGCTGCATCGGGAGGGGGAGGATCGACGACGGTACGACCGGTGGTCATGGGCGGTTCATAGGCGAGAGGTGACTGAGACACGGGCGATTGCGTGAGTGGCGAGTCGGAAAGGGTGCGGCCGGTCTGCTTGGTCGGCAGTGCGGGTGGCATGCTATGATGCACCGCACCCTGGTGCTCGTGGTGCTCGGCATCCTCGGGTGGCATGAGTCGCGGGTCTATGGCATCCTCCAAAGATGTTGTCGAGCTCGAAGCGTTGGAAGCGGCGGCGTCGCTCGGCGAAGTGAGGGGCGGTTCTGGAATGTGATCCGCCGGGAGCACGATCTGGTCGTCAATCACCAAGCTGACCCGCTTTCGCCTGCTCTTCTCGCCGCTGTTTCGCAGCGACGACTTCTTCTTCATCGCCGGTCGCTTTGCCTTCTTCACCGAATCCGCCCTCCGTTTGTCTTTGACGGCGTCGCCGTACGAGATGTCCGCGTGCTGCTCCACCTTTTCGCCCTTCTTGCTCCGCGATCGACGGTCCTGGCCCTGGTGATCATCGCTGCGCAAGGGCGATCCCACCTCCGTGTTGGGAAGGAGATCCATGACCCTCTCGTCCATGCCCTCACTCTGACGTTTTCTATGGTTCTCCCTCTTCGGAATCGGGCTCTCGGATGCCTCGAGCAGGGGAAGGAAAATGGTGGTGAGGCCGAACAGTTCCCTCTCTCGCTTGTGCACGCGCGTGGGTTTTATGCGCTTCTCCTTCTCTCTCGCATCCGGATGGCCCAGGTCCGTCGATGACTCAACACTTTGGGCCGAGGGCGGCGGAGAGGTCGCCCACGTCTTGTCGCGATCGCATTCCGTCTGGCGGTACTGCGCCAGAAGCTAGGCCGGATTAGCGCTGTCAATGGTCTCGGCGGCAACCCGACGGCACGCAGGGCGGAGCGGTACCTCTTGCTCATAGTGGGCGAGCTCGCGCTGCTTGCGCTTTATATAGGCATCGATGTCTGCCTCGAGCTTGTGCTTCTTCGCCTCGATGCTGCGGCTGAGGCTCTCGAGCTGCTCGGTAGCAATGCCGGGTGCCTCGGCCAAACCCGCGTCGGCTTGCAGGTGCATCTACCGCAGATTGGTACCGATGACGGAGTCACGGGGCAGGTGCGGCAAATGACAAGTCAGGTTATCGTGTAGGAATTGCGGTATCGTTTGGCTTGCATGCAGCAACAGCAGCAGACAAGGACACCTGCGCGCGTGTGAGCGGAGTCATGGTTGGGCAAAGACGGGCTGCCATGGTAGCGGAGGGTGGGTGAGGTGGACTACCTGGCGATTGAGAGTGAGGCCGCATCCGGATGATTGATGATTGGTGAGAGCGAGTCACCGGACGCCGTCTGAGTGGCCAGGTACCTCGAGCAGGGTACGTACCCGTCGGTGGCTGAAAGAAACCGGTCACGGGGAGAGCAAGCGCGAGAGGCGGCGCAGCGGGAGCAGCGGGAGCAACGAGCAGGCAGCAAGACGGGAAGAGGGGAGGGGAGGGGGGGAAGGATTGGAGAGGATTGGAGAGGATTGGGGAGGAGAGGAGAGGGTTGGAGAGGGGAGGGGAGGAGAGGAGAGGGTTGGAGAGGGGAGGGGAGGAGGATGGAGCGGAGAACGGAGCACGGAGAGAGAGAGCGGAGAGAGGCAAACTCTGCTGTTCACGGGTAGAATAGCGGTCGGAGGGGCATGCGGTCAGAAAGCTCCAGCGCTGTTGTTTTTCTACCCCGGTGCCCTCGGGCAAGCCCGGCCGACCGTTCGTTGCTGTGGTGGGGCGGGAACCAGTCTAGAACTCCCGGCAAGCTTCCAATCTGCTGCTGGTGTGCATCCCGTGCCATCGGCTGCCATCTGCCACCACCAGGCATCCCATTTCCTATCAGCAAAAACCAACGTCCCCTCTACGCAAGGGGCACTGTGCACATACATCGCTGTCCTGTACTT
Source organism: Corynespora olivacea (assembly GCA_019202945.1). Classification (NCBI taxonomy): domain Eukaryota; kingdom Fungi; phylum Ascomycota; class Dothideomycetes; order Pleosporales; family Corynesporascaceae; genus Corynespora; species Corynespora olivacea. Next base: position 64,869 of record JAGQEM010000089.1, read on the forward strand.
TGCCTCACCGCTTCTGCTGTCGAGGCCCATCGGTTATCTAATGCATGGACAAGCTGTTCACATGCCACATGCCGCCTGGGCCGCCATCCCACCCCAATGCTGCAAGCCGCTGCACCGATCGACATCACCGCCATCGGGAAAGGCCTGGAGGAGGTGCCCATATGCAAGCCCTCGCAAATGACGGCCATCCTGGAGATCCCCAGCTGCGTCCCTGCCAAGGCAACACAGGATGCAGGTGAGCATCCGATAATGCCCCGGTCCTGCTGCTGTGCAACGCTCGATTGATTGGGGACGGGGACGAGGGCTGGTGGTGTGGGATCGGTGGGATGGGTGGAATGCGAAGAGGCGATGGGCTTGTTGGGTCTGCAGCCTGGTTGCCTATTTGCCTTCCCTCTGCCACGTCGAACCATATGCGGGCATGGAGCATGTGCTGCTATCCCCAGACCGACAAAGGTCGTCTTGCATTATACCGATGCTGCAGTGGCTACAATGGCTGCTGCAATGGCTGTCACAATGGCTACTACAATGGCTACTACAATGGTTACAGTGGCTGTACACACCAAAGGGAACAGTTCCAACCAGTCTGCCATAACTCCCAGCTTGCAATTTCTGCATCTGTTCCCACCTGGCCTTTTCCCATCTCTTTCCTTCCTTTCCGCTGTCCCGCTAAATGGTGCACACCAATCCTGAACCACCATCTCCACCACCTCCTTGGACCCGAATCACGAATCTCCATCGATACAGGGACACAAAGGAATGGATGATGCGCCAAAAAAAAGAAAAAAAGTCCAGTAGGAAGGAACACTTCGGTTGAACCGAGCATGCATTCTTCAACCCAGTTTCTCGAGCAACTTCCTCCTCCTCCTCTCCACCAACTCATCATTGACCTCCTCCAGCGTCGGCACCCTCCATCGAATCCCATCCCCGGCATCCCCCGGTAGCTCCTGCCATTCTTTTTGCGACCTGCTCGGCTTTTCGCCCATCTCATCGCCCAAGCTGAGAAAGTCGTCCCAAGCTTCCTTCTCCTTCGCCGCCTCATACGCCAGCAGTGTGCCATCTTCTTCATCCAAGTTGTATCCGTAGTACCCGGCATCCACCCTCTGCCTCAGCGCGCTCCTCTTCTCTCGGTTCTTGTTTGCCCCGTCGTCGTCCTCTGGCCGCTGTTGTCGCTCAAAGAGCTCCTTCACCCCAGGCAATTCCCTCGCCCGCCCAAAGTACCTGTACCCCTTCCCACCCCCCGGCACCTCTCGTCCCTCCTCATCCACCACCCGTCCACCTCTCATATAGTTCGGTCCACCCAGCCCCCTGATCTGGCTTTCCCACATAAACTTCTCCCTCATCAACTTGTTGATCTCATCGTTCAAATCTCGGATCTGGTAATCCGACAGTGCCTCGTCTTGGATCTTGGTCACCTTGCGCGAGATCTCCTTGAGCACCTGACCGCGCCATTTCTCCGCGACGGGGATCGAGGTTATCGAGGTTATGAGCTTGGGACGGCGGGTCCGCGAAATGTCGATGATTCCGGCTTCGGCGGCTTGTGCGGCGCGGAAGCGGAAGAGCATCGAGTGCGCTTTTTCCGAGTTGCGGGCCATGATGAAGGTTTGTGATGGGAGGGACGCTTTGGTCGGGAAGGTGGAGGTGGAGGCGGAGGCGGAGGCGGAAGACGGACAGTAGGTTGCGCAGTCGCAGTCGCGCTATCGTTTTGTACCGTGGGAAATTATCTCAATGCCGTGCCACCGACGTGTGTGTATGTGTGTATGTCGTCGTCCGGCAGGCAGCTGGTAGCTTGTCGCACCCTTGCGTCCGTGTCGTAAACAAAACAAGGAAACCCGCTGTCCGGCAGTCGCAGAATCGAATCGAGATGATGAGCCAAAGGAAAAAGCCGATGCGCCGGTGTTGCTGGTGGTGGTGTGGTGGGTTGTGGGAAAAGTCGAGGATGGGTCCAGACGCGTTGGATGAGGGCGAATGTTTGCATAACTAGCGTATGCGCCAAGGGCGGTGACCAAGGGCAGAAACAACGAGGTACGGAAAAGTCGATCCGGACCCAGTCTTCACATTCATGCATGTTGCGAAACAACCTCCTACCCTAATTTCCCGCTCATTGCTGTTTCGTTGCCTGATGGCACTGGGGGGATACAACGTCACAAGCAGATTGCACCCCTCGCTTCTTGCAATTTGCATCGTTCTTTTCATTTCGTGCTACTGCCGCCCGTCTGCTCTGCTCTGCTGGCATCAACAAACGCTCCAACGCAATCCTCCTCTCCCCGTGATATAGTAAAAACAAACATTATAGCACAGGACCAAGTGCGGCCCCGACAAACAATACTACTCAAAGAAAAGAGGCAATGACGAGCGGGGGTTGCGAAGAATAACGCTGTAGACAAAAACGCTAACGGAAGGAAAAGAACCACAACGATTATGGGAATGTGTGTATCAAAAGGAAAAGGAGCTCCCGTGAGAAGGCGGGGATAAAAGACCGGCGGACAGAGTGCAAAAGGAGACTCGTCAAGTGTACTTCTTCTCGGGTGAGGAAGAAGCACGCATCTCAATGGTGCTGATGTTGATGTTGATATCCCAGGCCCAGCCCCATTCCACCTTCCACGCTAGGTCCATAGCGCGTTTCTTGATCGCAGAACGCCATCTCCGCAGACTGCTTCCAAAGCCCCCATCACACTTTGGCGGTTTTAACCGCACCCAGGCCGAAAACCCGCGTCCCAGAACCGAGAGCTGGAGAGATAGAGACAAAGGAGAGACGACCGAACGCGCCGTTCGCGAAGACTGAGATTGCACTGGCTGCAGCTGCATATTTGTGACTAAAAGGAAATAGATTTGACATGTCAGTCAGATTGGAAATTAAACTATGACGCTGCCAAAGAACGGGCATCGGATAGAAATACTTTGAGGGGAGATGAGGTAGGTGAGGAGGTTTAAGATGCACCGTAGGATTCTGCGCGAGATTGCGACCGCGAGCTCATGGAACCGATGAGGGAAGGACGAGAGCTGGTTTTCTGGCGGTCCCTCGTGCTGTGCCGGTGAATTTCGTGAAGGTGATGTTTTCCTAGGCAAACTCAGTCTTTGTACTCACATGGGGGGGAGCCGAGGTGGTGCTTACCATCGCAACATGCCCTTACATCTTCCATTTGGAACCCATCTGGCCTGGCGAGCGGGGATACAAGGCTGTGGCCAAGATCCGCTGTGGCCGAGTTTGATTCTTCATAGGTGGGACCACCTTCGTGCAGACTGTTTTTGCTAAATCGGCTCGAGAAGGATTCTCGCAAGCTGGATCTGGAACGGAACATGGTACTCAAGCGCCCGGGCGCAGACTCTTGTACTGGATCAGTTGATGTCGGCCGTTTGGGTGTCAGAGTAGACTGCTTCAACGTAGGATATTGTGCATGAGCCGAGGAAGCGGTGCGATGACTTGCAAAGGTTGCGTGTGAGACCCTTGACCGACCAGTCTGTCGCGATGAGCTCCTCAGTCCACCGTTGAATTCGGTTTGAATCTCGTCCGCCGCCTCCGATCTTTGATCATCTGCAGACCCATCCGTCTTCTGAAGTAGATAGAGAAGTGCATTCATCCATGTATCGTGACGTTGACTCGTCGTCGCAGTGAACTGCACAGTGCGACCAGGCGTGGTTATCACTATGCTCTTCTCATGGAGACCCGGAGGCAGGGGATTGTTGTCCGCAACGGCGTGGACCGCCTCGATAGCCACACTCTTCGCGTTCATTTGGGTCGGCCCACGGTTTGGGCCCTCCTTGCTCCAATACAACGTTCGAGTAAAGGGGTGGATCCAGAAGTAGCGGCGATGACGGGTTGCGGATATGCCTCCACCTCCAGCCTTTCGAGTGTACTTCCACATAAATTCACCAAACATTGTCTGTGTGATGGCTTGAATCATGCGTGGGTCAACCTTATCATCTAGTCCTGATTGGCCGAAAGAAGCCATTCCTGCAATGTTGAATCGTTGGTCGATTTCGGAGCTGAAAGACGAAATAGACGACCGTCGAGTAGCGGGCGATACGGCACCACTGCGAGATTGCGATGTTGGTCTCCCAACAATACGATTTGCAGTACCACTTGGCCTAGGGCTGGACGGCACGGTCGTAGTCCTGATAGACGGAGTCTGAGGTCGCTTCTTGTACGCAGATGCTGGCATGAAGGGAGGTGGCATAATTCCAGGAGCAGCCGGAGGGGGCAAGCTCGGGGATTTCAGCGAGGCTGCAGCGATGACTTCTTTGTGGTCTGCAGGAAGTGGTGGCAGTTCTAGGCGAGAGCGAACACTTGAAGAGCTGCTGGGACGTCGAGAGACCCGATTGGCATCGTTCGAGTTCCGTCTGGCTGGTGAAGACGGAGGTGACAAGGCCTTCTCAACACCGGCGGCTGCGATGGTACCAGAGTGACGCTGGCTGCTCCGTACCAGCAGCAATCGGTCAATTTGTTCCGAGGACACCATGGTCTGAGTGCCCCCATCGGCCATTGGTGTCCTGACCTGTTTGGCTGGCAACGATCGTGCATCATTCAGACCACGCTCCTGGTGTGCAGTGTTGGAAGGAATAGCTGCCAATGGCACGCGCTCGTCTCTACTGCTGGGTCGAATAGGCTCTGTTGAAGCGTCGCGGGAGATGGTCTTGCCCGATGATGGAGAAACTGGGAGAACAACTGGGACCGTTCGGTGAGCCGTGGTTGGTCTCGACGAGAGGTTTGGTTCTGTCTCTCTCGAAGTGATGTTCGAGAAGGAAAGCGTGGGGGGTGGTGAGCGATGGGAAGTAGATGGTCTGCTGGGACTTGGCAAGAATGGCGGAAGTGTAGGCGACTCTGGTTGTATGTCTTGCAAAGTTGTGACATGGGAGAAGCCATGCGTAACCAGTTGCGTCGCCGCATACGGCTCAAAGGGCTCCGTTTGCTGGACGGTGACTGCAGATACAGCCGATGGCGAACGCCTTGGTCCCTCCACAGGCAATGTATGCTGGTGTGAAACGGCTGAGAAGCTCGGCACCGGTGCCAGAGGTGGTCGTACTGGTTCTGTAGCCTGAGACGAGACCGAGGAGAACTGCGGAGCAGGTCGTAGGATCTCTACGGGCTCTGTATTTTGACCGAACACGGTTGAAAGTTGCGGTGCTTGCCTTGTGACCTCGGCGGGATCTGTAGACTGACTGGAAACCGTCGACAGCTGTGCTACTTGCCTTCTTGTCTCCAGGGGATCCGTAGACTGACTGGAAACCGTCGACAGCTGCGGTGCTTGCCTTCTTGCCTCTACTGGCTCTGTATTTTGACTGAACACCATCGACAGTTGCGGTGCTTGCCTTGTGACCTCCGCGGGATCTATAGACTGACTGGAAACCGTCGAAAGTTGTGGCGCTTGCCTTCTCATCTCTACCGGATCTGTAGACTGGCTGGAAACCGTCGACAACTGTGGCGCTATCCTGATGAACCCTACGGGTTCAGTAGCTTGAGTAGAGAGCGCCGATAGCTGTGGAGCTGCTGGTCGGGCCCACTCAACTGGTCCAGTAGTCTGTGAGAACAATCCGGACATGCTCAACGAAGGCCGCTGAAGAGGCACCTGAGCAGGTTCACTCGGCACTGTTGTCTGGCTAGACGGAGACGCCATACTCAATGAAACAGGCTTCGGTAGTTCTTGGGGTTGGATTTCCCTCGAGGTCGTCTCTGTCGGCTCCGTTACTTGTGTGGACAATGCCGCAGCTGCCAAAGCCGCGCCTGCTAGTGCACTCGTGGCGTGCGACTCCTTCGGCTCTGTCGTCTGTCCAGTGATGGATGATACGTTCAGCAATAAAGGCGCTGGCTTCTCAACAACCAGAGAGGTTGGGTCCGTTCCCTGTGTCGAATGCGAAGACATGGCGAGCGAGGGATGGGGTACAGACTGCGGTACTGTGTCTTGAGAGGAGAAGGTCGACACGGCCAAGGAAGGGCGAGGAGCATTCTTGGGTACGGTGCCTTGTGAGGAGACAGAAGACATGTTGAGCGCATGTGGCATCGGTACACTTGGTTCGGTTTCTTGTCTGAAGAACGGGCTCATTTGCAGCGAAGGTGGAGGAAGACTTCTGGGAACCGTATCCTGGGATGACAATACGGATCTCTGAAATGACGGTCGAGGAGCGAATTGTGGTTCCGTACCCTGGGATGATAAGGCGGATTTCTGGAATGATGGTCGAGGAGCGGATTGCGGCTCCGTGCCCTGAGCTGAGAGACCAGATCTCTGCAGTGAGGGTTGAGGAATAGTTCGAGGCTCTGTTCCCTGAGACGATAGGTTCGCCAAGCTCAAAGAAGGTATCGGTGCAGCTTGCGGTGTTGTTCCCTGCGTAGCAACCGAGGAGATGTGCAACAGGGGTAGTACAACATCCTTGGGCTGCGTACCTTGCGACCAAATGGAAGACTTTTCGATGCTCTGCACCGGTGCTACGGTGGCCATCAATTCCCACGGCTCTGTCATCACACCCGAATCCACCATCACCGGCCGAGGAAGTTGGAAAGTTTGCAGGGGCGATCGGGATGGTTTTCGAAGAGCTTCGGGCGAGGATTCAGGGGACAGGAGGCTGGATCGGCTTGGTGTGCCATCAGTCATGCTCCCGTCTTCACTCTCTCCCGCACTCAGATCACCCAGTTCCGCCATCAAGCTTTGCCCTTGCATGGGGGTGCTATTGTTACTATGGCTAGCGAAACTGGCTGGCGAACCCTTAGCAGCAGGGGGCGTATCCGGGTAGACGTCCTCCACGCCTCGTGGGGTGGAGCGACGGGATCCTTGTCGGACTCTGAGTCGGTAACGTGCATGTGGCGGTTGAACGGGTGTTTGCACCCACTCCTCACCAGATGTGGACGCCGTGCTCTCGTATGAGTCTTGACGGCCTGACATGACTAGAGAAGATGGTCGGTAGCGAACGGTTCCTGTTGATGGCCCTGCCTCAGTCTCGGTTAGGTCGTCACTGCTGTTGCCATCCAGCGTCTCTGCGCCTGTCTGGAAGGCGTCAGTCTCTGTTGTTGTACCGCCACGCTCATTGGCAGTCTCAAAGGCGGCGTCAGAGGTCTCATTGGCGGTCTCGAAACCTTCGTTGGCACTAGTCTCGGCGGCGGAGCTGAATCCGCCAGGGAATGCGCCAGGCACGACTTCCGCTTGTTTAGGCCGGCGGCTTGGCGTACTGGGCACACCATCATGCTCTTCCCACTCGTCATCATCATCACCATCATCCTCATGCTCGACAATTTCCTGGCTGCCAGTTCGAAGGGCACCCAATTGATGAGGTCGCGCAGGCTTCTTGAACACGTCCTTGTCGTTCTTTCTGCGCTTGCTAGCACTGGTGGGTCCGTTGAGAGTGTTGCGGTTGGTCTCGAGTTCGTCGCGGGCATCCTGGAGCATGCGCTTGAGTTCCATCTTCTCCGTCTTCTCCCGGTGAATATTGTTCTTGAGCTGCTGGATCATACGGTGGGCGTGGTGAAGGGAGTGTTTGAGCGTTTCAGACTCCAGTTGACCATGTCGAGGAGTGGCCTTGGTGGGCGAAGGAGGAGGCGAGTGCTCAGGGGTAATTGTGTTGCCTTCGTCGACACCCTCATCCTGAGAGGTCTCCTCAGGAGAGGTCTGTTCGTCAGACCGCAGGCGATACGCAACAGCTTGGGCAAGCTCCTGGTTCTGTGTGGCCAGCTCTTCTACCTTGCGCTGCAAAGCACCCCTCTCCGACTCGCCCATGCTGACATTGCGCCGGAGACCGGACAGCTCCGTCTCGTGCTGCTTTGATCGAAAGCTCTGGTCGTCGCTGAGCTTGGCGTGCAGTTGCTTCAGCTCTTCGAATTCCCGCTCCAGCGCCGACTTCTCGGACTTTGCGAGGTTGAGATTTTGGTTCAGACGATTCTCCCTGTCGGCGGCAGCCTTGGACTGTGTTTCGAATTCGCGGACCTGGGTTTCCAGGTTCCAATTCACATCCTTGAGCCTGGACTCACTCTCGTCCAAAGTCCGCATCCTCTGCGAGAGACCTTCCACTTCGATCTCAAGCTGCGATCGGTCCAGATTGGCTGCTTTGAGGGCCTCATCCTTTTCGACGAGGACGGCCTGCAGGTCTTTTAGCTGGGCGAGCAAGGAGGTGGAGATTTCCGTGGCCAGGGCAATGTCATTGATCCGGCTGGGCTGCTGGTTGCGCTGTTTCCGAGACGGGACACTAATCTTCGAGGGCGAGTGCTGTGCTTCGCTGGTGTATACTGAGGCGCCGGTTGTGGCTTCGGACTCTCCGCTCGGCACGCGCGATCTAGGGAGGAAGGCGCGCGCGGTCTCTCTGCCGACCTGGTTGAACTCCTTTTCGAGCTCAGCCAGGCGAGAACGCAGCTCTGGGCCGATCTCGGCATCCCCTTCCTGGTTGTCCACCTCGTTTAGCTTCTCCTCTAGTTCCTTCCTCTGCTGCACAAGTGCATTTCCCAGGTGTGACGTTTCCTGCAATCTCCGAGTCGTCTCGGCGAGATGTGCCTGGAGCGCCTTCTTTGCTTGTGCGGGGGACCCATTGAGGTACAGGGAGAACTGTGAATTGTCGAAGGCGGAGTATCGCTGCCGGTGGGCGTCCTGCGGATGTGTGATGAAGGGGTCCAGGTCACCGTGATCCTCCACGGCAGATGCGCCGGGCGGCGGGTTCGCTGTCGCCATTAGTACTTCTGCCGGGCATCCGCCGAAGTTCCCATCGCCTGGTGTAGAGTCCTCGGCCTAGCTCTCCGGGCTCGCTCGGGGACGGTGCGTCGTGCGCGATCCGGCGGGGCGAGGCGCGTGAAGGTGAAAAGCGGTGATTAGAAAGCAGGTAGCGTTGATAGGGAGGGGCGAAGCGAAGGTCGAGGGCGTCGGGAAAATGGAATACAGGAAAACAGGGGGGAAGAACCTGTTTGGGGGAGGGCGTGAGGGGGAGGCAAGCAGGCCACACGCGATCCAGCAGACGTCAACGCGGGCGGTGGGCAGGCGCCGAGGAGGCGGTTGTCGGAGCAGCACTGGAACACTCCTGGGTCGCACGAGGGCTCAACTTCATGCGCACCTCAGCGCGTAAAAGATACAAAAAGAAGGGAAGAAGGGAAAGAACGGGCGGTGGCACGCTGGACAGCCAAAGACGGACAGACAACAGGCGACGGGCGACGGGCGACAGACGGTGTTAAGTGTTAATATTGCATGAACGAGATGAGCATCCGTGCACCGTCTACCAGGGTTCCACTGCGATGCTGCTGCTGCTGCACCACAACAATCGACATAGTCGACCACGCGTCTGTATACACGGGGCCTACACATACATGCCCCCTGCGGCCTGTATCTACCGCCGAGGGGACGTGTTCACGTCCATGATTGGAGCGACCTGGAAAGGGGGCGCTACTCCCATCCCGGTTGCATGTAAACACCAAACAATGTTTATGTTTGTGCCGGCGGTGCGTGTGGGCGATGACTCCACGAGGTGTACCCCTAGGGGATGGCCGCGTCGAAACACGGAGACGCGTCCGTCTGTATGTACACGCCGCCTTGATTTCAAAGTCAAGAGGAGCGGTGCCGCCGTCCAGGGCCTATGGTCGAGGCAACTGACGTCGTTCCTGACCCAAGGGTCTCCCGACGTGCCCAAGGAAACTTTCAGCAATGTTTGACAGCTGAGATGAACGCCACATGTATCACGTGCATGATTCGTCAGCCACCGACCCTGGCTCCAACTTTCGATGCTTTGATACAACACTCCAGCTGTTGCAACAGTGCAGTCTCGCCGGCGCATGCACCGCGCATCTCATACAGCATGGCCGACACTGCAGTTCCCGTCGTAAAGTTCAAAAAGCGAGGCGCAAAAGCCGCCCCGCGAAAAGCCCCGCCGCCACCGCCACGATCCGATTCCGACTCCGACCGGTCCTCTGGTTCCGAAGCAGAAGGCGACGATGGCCGCGTGGTGAAGAAGCGGAGGCTCAACAGCAATGCGCTCAAAGCATCCACGGCGGACCAGAAACGAACGCCAGGCTTCGAAGGCACCACAAAGTACGAGGCCGACCGCTCCGCCGTGATAGAAGCCAGCAACGACGCCACCAAGAGCACAGACTGGTATGAGGAAAAGGTGGAGGACACATTCAGCAAGAAGAACCTGCTCGGCACAACGCGCGCGCTGCCAAAGCCGTCATCGGCGGGTGAGAGGGAGACGAAGGCGCCGGAGCCCAAGGTCGGGCCGCAGAAGTCATCGTCGAACGTGCGCATGGTCACCATGACAGACTACACGCCGGACGTGTGCAAGGACTACAAGCAAACGGGATTCTGCGGGTTTGGGGACAATTGCAAGTTCCTGCACGCCCGTGAGGACTATGCTGCGGGATGGAAGCTGGACAAGGAATGGGAGATGTCGGGCAAAGGCAAGAAGCCTGGCGGTACGGTGGTCGCATCTGCCAACCGAGACAAGCCGGAAAAGGACGAAGACGGCGTCGATCTGGCGATGCTGGAGAAGATCCCGTTCGCATGCATCCTCTGCAAGAAGCCGTACAAGAGCCCGATCATCACCAAGTGCGGCCACTACTTCTGCGAGGCGTGCGCCCTGAAGCGATATCGAAAGGATCCAACATGCGCAAACTGCAGCGCAAAAACCCACGGGGTGTTCAACGGAGCGCGGAATTTGCAGAAGCTGTTGGATAAGAAGCAGAAGTGGGAGGACAAGAGGAAAGCGGAGGAGGAGGCGGCGGCCAAAGCAGAGGAAGCCGGAACCTGAGCTTGCCGGGAGCTGAACCATTCGGCAATCCCAAAATACGAGGAGTCAGTGTAATATCAGCAGCAGCCTATATGCAGCCATATAAGCAACTGCAATGCCATGACATTATCATGGCCATTGTCTACACACGGCAAGAAGGAATAACAAGTGACTTCATCATGAAAACGTACAGTGTGTCTAGACACGAAAACACTAGTCCCTCCCACTAACCTGCTCCATCCGATTCACCACCCTATCCAACAGACTAGTCAACTCGTCACTGACGAACCCAGGCCCATCCTTCTGCACAAAATGCCCACACCCCACCGCGATAATCGGACCAATCGCCCTCCCCTCATCCGTGATTCCAGCCAACCCCTCATTGTACGTCTGCCACGCCGGGTTCGCATACGTCATCGTTAGCAGTTTCGGCGTGTGCAAGCTGCCTGTGAAACTCTGTTCGGCGAAGGTTTCCCAGTCATGGCCTGCGACGGTGAGAAAGGGGCCCTCGCCGTTGTAGCCCTCGAGGCGCGGGAGGTGGGCGTCGGGAAGGAGGGTGGCAAGGTTGCGGCGGGTCAGGCCTTCCATGTTGGGGACCGACGGGTGAAACATGAGTCTGTATTTTTCGCGTGTGTCGCGGACGTCCTTTTCCGTTACGTCGAGTGGGAGTTGGCTTGGGTCGAAGCCTTTTGCATCGGGGTCGGGCCACATGGATACAAAGTCCGAATTGGCCATTACACTGTCGAGGAACAGGAGACCCAGCACAGTCCCCGGATAGGCTTTTGCGAAGAGGCGGGCGATGGCGCACCCGATGCTGTTGCAGACGAAGATCAGTGCTGGAAAATTGACCGGGTTGGAAATGTTCAGGTGTTCCTTCCAGATTTGCAGGGCGAATTGCTTCAGGTCATGGACGGCACTCATGGCGTCGTGCCCGTGACATGGTGGATCCTCCCTATCGTTTGGATCGCGGTCACTGTCCCCTTGGCCGAAGCGGTCATAGCTGAGAAGCGCTGGATAGGGCAGCTGCGCTTCGATACGCTTGTCGAGGAAGGTATGGATGGCATTGTCCCATGACGCGCGTGGGAGGATGAGGCCGTTTAGGAAAACGACCAAGGATTTCGCGAAGGGGTTCGGCTTGTACGGTAAAGAGGGTGAGGCTGGGTAGTATGTGTAGTGGATCCTTGCCCCGTTCCGGTTTTCCAGGGCTATGGAGGATATCTCTGCATCTGGGAAGGGCTGGAGCTCTTCTTGGGACGACTTGGCCGAGTTGATGGTTGGGGAGAGATGAAGCCTGCTGTCGTCTTCGTGGAATTTCGTAGGGCCTGCTATGGTCGAGTTCATCTTCGGACGCTCTTCCCGGTGGTTCGGTGGTGAGAGCTGGACATTCGGTGGACTCTGGGAAGGATTTCATTCGGTAGATGTGCGGCTTGATTGACGTAGGTAGGTCGCCCGATGAGGCAAGCGCGCGGTAGCGATGCAAATGGATTCGCCATCTGTGTCTACCGAGGCGGGTCAGAGCAGTGGGAGAGGGACAGTTGGCATTGTCGGTTTTGTTTCTCCGTCGACCAGTGTCCGGAGCTTCCATGATGTAGTTGGCGACGGGGGTTGCCGTGACCCCTCACGAGGCTCTTTACATAGTACGAGGGGTCGTCCCGCACGCTCATAGCCTCCCGTCTCTCGACACTCTGATCGTGCGGACCGTACACCTGCCTACAGTGGCCGAAACGCGGGCAAAAGAAGGTCTCGACGGGTTGGACGAGGTTTACATAGTACGTGCACCAGCACAAGAGATCCTCCACGCTAAGAAGACGACGGCTCTGGCTTCGCGATCGAATCCCTCCTCCGATCCGTCGCGCCCCCACAGATCCGAGATGGATAGCGCGCCGGCCGCGCGGAACAGCAAAAGGCCAGCGAAAGACAAGGGGCCTGCGAGATGCGATGACGATCACACACTCTTCCGTCGCCGCGGGCGTCGTGGTCGCGGAGGAAGGGTCGCATCCCGACGCTGCGGACCCTGTCAGGCACCGTTGTTACATCCAAAAAGGATGTGATGACGTAGCATCTGGGGCCCTCTCTCTTTCTCCACAACCCTAAAAGCACATGCTTCGCCCTTCCCCAAGCTTAAACTGCGGGAAGGAAAGTCTCCCTTGCGTCAAGCTTGCCGAGAGGCCAAGTCCCTGCGTGCAGCTTTTGCCCATCTTCCTCACCGGACGTCCGAGTCATCCTCATCGTTAGCCCGCTATCCATTCGTCGCTCGCTCGACCGAAAGCAAACGCGGGCCCGCAATCCCACGGCAAACTCGTGTCCGCGTGACAAGCCTCCGCCTTTCCCTTCACCCTCCGCACAACCCCTTCCCGGTAAGCGGGCCATGCCGTGTTTCGATCGGGGGTGAGACTTGCTGACCCTCTGTCTTCCCTCTTCCGCAGCGCTAGAGAGTAGTCGGGCCTGATGATGGCCAACTACGTCAACCAGTCTACCCAGACAGATATAGCAGGCCTCGCGCGCGACCCTGCCCCTTGTCCTGCACCTCTTTTCGCTCGTCCCCCGCAAGACACCACTACCCCACCCGAAGAAATGTTGGCCGTCCAGAAGCTCCCACTGCCCGCCCAGGGCGCGCCCGTCATCACCCAGGCGGACATGAACGACCTCAAACTGGAACCGTCGCTTCTTCTGAGAAGGAAAAACCGCCCAAAGCTCGAGACGCGCATCTCCATGCCAGAGGTTGCTCGATACGATCCCCAAAACCCCCGATCGCCACCGCCGACCGAGGCTGTCATGTCCCCCCTCCCCGCTCAGAACAAACTATACGCTGGCCACACCCCCATCGTGCCCCGGTCCAGGTCTCCGTTTCCTGACGTGGACGACGATGTCGATGAACCGGAGCCGGTAGATGAAGCCCTCAGCGGCCCGCTGACTCTTCCACCGCAGCCCGGCGACGGTACCGAGGACACCATCTCTCTCTCGATCCTCCACGCCCATTTGCAGCAGCTCCAGCTGGAGCGAGAACACTCCAATGACCCCGACCAGATTTCCACCGAGCCAGACAATGCTGCAGTTGGGGTTGTTGATACTGCGGGAGCCGTCGAAAGCGTACCCGGAGTTGGGACGCATGGCTCTCCACCATCGCGCAGTTGGACAAACCCCACAGAAGTGCGCCGAAAATCCGCAGATGTCGACGTGACAACAACGGTCGACGGCGTACTGCTGAAGAAGCCAATTATCAACTTTGGAGCACCGATAGGACAGGCCTAGTACGCCAGAAATCCGCCTCTCGGTATATCGGAGAAGGAGAAGTTTATGGATCGGGAAGAGCACATGGGTCAAGTCCAGATGATAGATCATTCCACACAGACTGACATATCCTTCGCTTGACGGCATGGCATTCGTAGAGCACCCAGCGCTGGGCCTGTATCGAGATGAACAGGAAGCGCCAATAGAATTGCGGGAGTTTGGGAAGATGTAGGAAGGTTGGAAACGATACCTTGGAGTAGCTTAGTGCAGTTTTATCATCGCCTACGGGTATGAATCGATCCATTGGAAGATCACTGTCTGCTGTTTTGGACGGTATTGACTGGGGGTCAGATTCTACGTTACCTTATACACGGACGAGAAAACGTAGTCTTGTCCTATCACATCCCGTCATGCATGATCCATTGAAGCAGAAGAATCCACACGGACGAACACCCATGTCAAGAGTCTGACAGGACTTCTCCAAATTCAAGCTTGAGGGAAGCAATTACGACTTTTACACGAAACTGCGATATCTTCGAAAGGCCCAGACTAGGACTGTGTGTGTAGATTACGACCGATCACATCGACATCGTTTAGACAAACGACTTTGCACACGCTAGATCCGGTTTCCCTTCTCAAATACGCCAGTTCAATGCACCAAATGCCTGATACCTGCCTCACGATCCAAACCCCTCAATTCCCACTCCTCCAACCCCCACCCCTTCCTCTCCAACCCTCTCTCCACCTTCCACCTCCACCCGCACTTCGGCCTGCACCTCCACCCCTATTACCCCCTCTTCCACCACCCCTGAAATCATCCGCCGAAGCTTCGAAATCATCACCCACCTCCACCACCCTATCGTCCTCATCAAACCCATACCGCAATTTCTGATCCCCTCGGAAGCGCTGCATCCCGCGCCCCTTCCTCTTCTCCTCGGGCGTCCAATCCCTACTGGTCTCCAAATCGAGTTCCTTCAAGCGGAGTTCGGAGCGCTGGTCTGAAACGGGGAGGAAATAGAGTTTGGGTTTTGCGGAGGTCGAGGAGAAGAGTTCGTCGAGGGTTTTGAACGACTTCTCGATGTCGTGCCGGGTTTCCGTCGATGGGGTTGGGGCGGGCGCCTGTGTGGTCGGTGTGGGAGGGTGATTGGGATGGAGTTGGTGAGAGGCTCGGCGAGGTCCCGTCGGCGGATTGAATGGCGGCGGTGCTGCGGACCCGGCGTTCGTGGCTCCGCCGACGGCGCCGACCTCTTGGAACACGGCTTCGACGACGCCGTCTTCATTATCGGGATATACGATTTCGAATTTCTTGCTCTTGACGGGGCGGTTGGACGTGCGTGCTTCCCTATCTTCTTTGAACGCGTTTTCTTCCTCGGTGATCCAGGTTTCGGCTTTCTCGTCGGGGATGAAGTCAACCCAGAGATCTTTCCTATTCCCCTCTGGCGGCCAGATTGAACCGTGGAGAGAAGCGCGCACGCGGGATGCGGCGGCCGTGCTGGCGAATAGGACGAGGGCGTGGGTTTTCATGCTGTCGAGAAAGAGGGATTTGAGGATGGAGGGGGAGGGGGAAGAAGAGGGAGGTGTGGCGAGGGAGATGAGGTGCGTGCGGAGAGCCTCGGGACGGAGCGGGCGCATGAAGTTGCGGATGTAGAGGGCAGGGGTTGCTGGGTGGAGAGCGCGTGCAACAGGGCGGTCGTCTGTCAGGGCATCTTCTGCAAGGGTTTCCGTTGCCGGAACCTGGAAGAGGTCTTTGTAGCGGGGTGCCTTTTCTTTCTTCTCCAGAGCTCGTGATTTGTTCTCTGGCTCTGGGGTGGGTATCTCGGTGTCCTTGATCGAGGCTTCCTTCTTTTCCTTTGGTACTTCTTTCTCTGCTTCGGGTTGACCATGACCATTCATAGCAGACTCTACGACCTTTTCGTCGACCTCCTTCTCTTCCTTCTCAGGCACTCTCTGCTCCATAACCGTATCTACATCGGCATTCTCTTTGAGATCCTCCTGATTATCATGTTCCTTGAAGACCACATTTGGTGCCGCATCGCTCGGCCTCGCTCTCTTCACCCTCAAATTGACATCTTGACTTGGCAACTCTGGTGTCCGACTCCTCCTCTTCCTCTTCCTGGTCTCGGCCTCCAACTCCTCAGTATTCAATCGCGTGTTGGGTTCCGCTGTCGTAGTAGCTGAGCGCTCGGGTACAGAAAGAAGCTCTACTTTCTCGATTGAGGGTGTCTCATCGGGGACGGATGAGGGTGTTCGGACATCCGAGCGAGGAGAAGGTGACGAAGGTTTCAAGGGTTCGGTGGCGGGTGGAGATGCAGGCCGCTCTTCCGGAGCGGGAGGCGCGGGCGCAAAGTCCTCTACAGCCTGTGGTGCGCTTGGCCCTTCGGCGATTTGAATATCTACAGACGGGGTGGGTTGTGCGACGTCATCCCCCTTCGCTGCATCGTCTTCCGTCTCCTGCTCAGGTTCTTCCGCAGCAACCGCGGGCACTACAACCGCATCAGCCCCGTACCATTGCTTCCCCAGCTCCCATTCCTTTCGAATCAAAAACTCACCATCCGCATCCTGCATAGGCGCATCTGTCTGTTCGTCCACCTCTTCATCCGCAGCAGGAATTTCTTCAGCCTCATCTACCGCCGCAGGCACTCTTTGAGCGGCGTCCCATTCTTCAAGCTTCTCGATAATCTGCGCCTTGCGCGTCAAGCCGGTCGAAGGAATCCCGTGATCTTTGAGCAATTGTCGCAGATTCGCGACTGTTTGTTTGGTGTAGTCTGTCATAGCTCGGCTCGACCTTGCGCCGCCGTGTTGCAGCTGGAAAAGTCGGCGGCGTGTGACCGAACACGCTTTGCAAGTACGATTAAAAAAGGGGAGGGGATTGTTTGGCGGGGTTGCCGAGTACTATCTCGTGGTTTGGTTTGAGTTTGGTCGGTCGCATTCCTCGACGTACCTTGGTGTCAAAGAAATGCCACAGCGCGCGTCAAGTTCCATGCTCGTGATGGATGTGCTAGTCCAAAATAGACGTAGTGCATATGCAGCGGCTCCATGTGGCGCCGTGGCTTTCTGGACCTGAGACGGGAAGGCCATAACTACTGCCCTCTTTGGCAAGAAACACTCGGTAACATGGAAAAGCATGCATTCAAACTCGATTTGTGGGCGTGACATGATCATCATCGTACAGCCCTTGTCCTTGCATACACGTTCCAGCCTCGACTATGACCGCAAACTTCTTGGTAGATAAAGCAAAAAGGGTATCCAATGGTGACCAAAGCCGCTTTCCGAGGAAGAGAAAACCATAAACCTGATAACGCCATCTAATGCATGTCCGAAAATGCAATTCCAACTCTCATCCGCTCCCTCATACCATGCCAGGCGGCGGTTCCGACCCTTTCCCTGGTGGTCTTGCAACAGGTCTCGCATCTCCACGCATATCCCAGTCACTGCTGGGTTGTTGTTCTGCAGTGCCGTAATATCTCGCCGGACTCTGAATCTGTGGTACGCCATGGTATGCAACATCCTGCTGTTCAAAGTCTGCAAATCTGCCGTGCTGGGGTGGGGCTGCTGTCCCTACACTGTATTCCTGTCCGGGCGTCGGTGCCGAAGGAAGGCTGTCGGGGTTACCGTATCCATCGTACGCGCTGTGGTACGAGCCCGTATCCTGACGAGTGTATGGATTAGCTTGCGCATTATTCAAAAGGCCAGACGTGTCGGAGTCGGCAAACCCTTGTTTGCCAGCCGGTTTTGTTGGCCTTGGAGACTCCACAGCCGCCTCGCCATTGCCTGCGAAAGTCGGGCCTTGATAGACTATGTCTTCGTGTGACATGGACTCGAGTTTGGTTTGGTAGGAGGGGTCGTCCCTGCGATGACGCGCGCCGTGGAAGAGCCAGCGGAAACCGCGACCACAGGCTTTGATGATATCCCAAGGATTGAGTGCGGACAGAAGAGCTCGTCCAGGGCCAGATGCGTAGGTTTTGGGCATTTCCTGAGCCAAGGAACCGCCACTCTGCGGCAATAGTTCGTGGCCCTTGCCTAGGTCATATGGTTTCCACGGGAAAGCCCAGAGGTGTATAAGAGCGAAGATGGCCATTTCGACGCAAGTCAACATGGAGGGTATTCCGATTCGTAGATCTGGTCCGCCGATAGTGTCTGTGGCCTTGATTGGGCCACCTGTACTGGTCAAAAGAGAGATGATGTAGCTCTGCCAGAAGCAAAAGAAAATGACCAGCTTTATACAGAGCACTTTGAGGAAGGGTCGGTGAGAAGCGAGATCGTCTTTGAGCTGGATGTAGAACTGGATCAAACAGAACATGGCGATGGCCACGGATATGACCTCGAAGCTTGTGACCCAGATATAGGCGTAGCGCGGGTCCTTGGAGCTCGTGCAATAGCGACCTTGGGTCTGAGCGATGACAGCAACACCGGTGAAAAACGGGCGAATCAAGCAATACTGGAAAATACTGATCCAGACCACCTGAAAGAGTCAGCCGTACATCTCCTCCATCCACATTGAACGTACATTGAACCATGTGAGTCCACTTTGCGGCTTCCGCAGCCAGCCCTTGTCTGCCCCGCCTGTGCACTTCTGCACCCAATTAATGGGCCACACCCAGTTCTTCGGCTGCACATTCCTGAAGTACACCTTTTGATCGTGTAGATTCGGCGCAATATAATGGCACATGAGCGTGAAGAAACTCGAGATTGCAAAAGCCTCGTAGCAGTCGCGGATAAGCTCGAAGTATACGGCGTTCTTGTAGTATAGGTAGCTTAGGAATGAGACGACGGCGTAAATGGGTATCATGACGAGAATTCGGATGATGCTGCTTCTGTCAGGGCGGGGCCCAAGTCTTTTGGAGGTTGATACGTACTGCTTTTGCTCGTACGGCTTCACGTAGTGCGTGGCGTGCCGTAAGATCAGGAAAAAGGCGATGGCGACGGCAAGCGCGCCAAACGTCGCGGAAATGATGAGGCCGAAATGGTGAAAGGTCAGTGATTTCCATATCGGTTTCTCGACGACTGTGATGTGGTCAGCTTGCGCCTTTTCTCGCTGCATGCCTCCCGCTCACTCGTTTCCTTCTCAGTCTCCTCGCTATGGCACGTCATGCGCTTCCATTTGCTCGCCTGGTGTGTATAAAGCATGTCGGATACGGTGCGTAGCGGGCTCAGAGCCTCACTTCTCGTCCAGATGTGGAAGTTCATGGTGAAGGAACGGTGGGACCATTCGGTCGCGCTCGAGTGAGGCAGGCGGGAATGCGCTCTATGTAGAGAACGCGCGATGCGGAATGCGCGGGAATGTGCACGGGAATGCGCCGTCGAAAATCACCTGTGCAAAAAGGGTCGCGCATTCACACAGCGGGAAACGACCGTGTTAAAGGGACAAGCAACCGACTGGCGCTTGCAGAGATGAAGATTGACGACGTGCGCGGCTCTAAAGCGCTACCTACCGTACCCTCCCCCTGCCCCTGCCTCAACGACGAATTGGCGTTTCACCCTCACACTCGGATCCCCATGGCCAGATCATGCATGTGCATGTGCCTACGCCTTTTGTGCGTGGCTCAGCGCCAAGATAGATGGATATAGGTAATTGTAATACTCCTGCTATGTACGTGGTTATGCAAGCTGGGAACATAGGCCCAGCGCTTCTCAACGACTACCTGACGCCGACGTAAGACGTCCCAACTAAGCTTTCCTAAGCCCGACGTCAGCCCCATCTGGTTTCTTGGATGCGGTGGCGGAGAATTTCGGTCTGGTATTGACGTGCAGTTGGGCGTAAGCTGTGGCGTCAGCCCTGTCGCCAAGCGTTTTGCTTGTCAGTGCCTGCATGTCTTTGCGCCAAGCATGTCTCGAGACTTGGAGTGGGAAAATATTTTCACTATTCTTCCTACATATATCTGCATTCAACCCCTTTGTACTGGAATCCATCTGTCCGGTTCCGCCCCGTCCACTGCTGGGCTTCATCGTGCTCTTTGGAATGCTGCCCAAGTCCCTGCGCCGGCGATAGAACGGTGTCGACGAGGCTCATCGGCAATGCAGTCGCGACTCTACACATCCGGCATGCCTTTCATACTGGTCAGCAACAGCTTCGCTTAGCGCAGTGCAGAGCAGCAAAATCGAGTGCAATTAGATCAGACATCCAAGGAAGGTCGCTACGCTCATCGCCTCAAGTAGGTTCAAGTGGGCTAGCGTGGAAACTGCGAATTTGGATCTTTTTCATCATCGAGTGGTAGGTATGGAAGGAAAGCACGTCAACTTACTTGGCAGGAACTTTAGAAACTGTAGTGATGGATGGGTAGGACTGTGGTTGCGAAGTCAGGCTGTGGAAATTTATATCCAGTTCGGAGAAAGAGATTTTCCGAGGCCGCCGTGCGGCGACTGTTTAGGGAATAGCACCATCAACCTCCGTCCAATTCCCAAAGCCAAGACATCCGAACTTCTCCGGGAGCCTCAGATCTCTACGACAATCTTCTGATAACTAACCCCGTTCTTCAGAACCTTCATCGCCCCCTGCAGCGCCTCCAGCCCATTTCCAACCACAATCGGTGGTGGCCTCGCCTTGACAACCCCCTTCTCTAATGCACCCTCAATCCACTGTCCCCAGATATGATCCCCAACTTCCTTCTCCTGGGGCGTCGTGATCAGATGCGCAAACACCATACTTCCTTGAATGCCCTCTGGTATATCCTGTGTCAGCAAAACAGTTCCAAACCGACCACCAAGTTTCGTATACACGGAACCCCAAGACTTTGGTGCATCGCCGCTGATGGTGTCGCAGACGCCGGCAAAATCGGTTCCTTGGAGCTCGGAAATGATGGCGTCGATCACGGTGGGTGACTTGTAGTCGAAGGCTGCGCTTGCACCGAGATCCTTTAGCTTGGAGAGGTTGTGCGCACTGGCCACTGTGACAACCTTCACACCTGCGGCTACAGCGAGTTGAATGGCACATGCGCCCACGCTACTGGAACCACCCCAAATGAGCACCGATTTATTGGTTTTGGGGGCGGTACCCACGGCTGGTGGGAGAGGCAGTCCAAGAGCTTCTTTCTTGAACAGCAGCAGTGCCGCCGTGGAGATGTTTTGCGGAAGAACGGAAGCCTCTATGAAACCCATGGAAGTTGGGATCTTTGCGACTACGATAGAGGGCACGAGGGTGTATTTTTGAAAGGCGCCTTGAGCTGGGTCGCCACTGATTAGACTGGGTGCGCAGCTTCATGGGAGGAATCTGCGTTAGCGATGTCCCGGCTCGAAAAGATACGAGATGCTGCTTACGCCATAACTCGATCGCCCTTCTTCACATGCGTCACCCCTTCGCCGACCTCGTATACCTCGCCCGCAGTGTCGGAGCCGAGGATCGTTGGATATTTGAATCCGGGTAAATCATCGTGCTCTTGAATCCTCCCTGGGCTCTGTCAGCAACCTGGATCAAACAGCATAGACGGTGGTCATCTGACAATCAACGGGGTTGACGGCGATAGCGTGATTTTTAACAACCACCTGACCCGCTCCTGCCTTGGGAAATGGAGCCTCTTTGACTATAAGCTGCGTCTTTGCTTCCGTGATCCAAGCTGCTTGGTTCTGGTTCGACATGGTGAATTGGAGTTAGGTGGGAAAAACGGGTATTTGTGTAGTCTTGGAATGATCTTTTGAAGTGCAATGGGATTGAACTGGCCGAGCTGCTTTTGACGAGGCAGTTTTGATCTTTTATACATGTCTCGTATCTAGGCTCTCGACTTCGGTTCCGTGGTGTTCCGTCACGCAGAAGGGCTATCCTTTCACCACTACCAAAGGCCCTTGGCGTGTGGGGCAGATAGTGCCGGTAGGGCGGAATGGCCCACCGCCCTTGATGGAATGGATTTACTACTATGACTACTTCTTTAGTTGGGCTTACCTGTCCTTGGCGCGTGGGGCAGGCATATCAACAGAGTTATGACGTGTTGAAAAAATTGGTGTGTCAGTGTTGGCGGGGCGCTATGCGCACCAACATGGTATGTACGCCACAGGAAAACGGCCGAACCTACTCCGTTCTTACACTTGCACACGTATAGATCCAATCATCTTGGCGGCAGGAAAGGCTGCTTATTCTGCATACGAGCTGCCGACGAATCACTCTATAGCAACAATGTGGATTCTGAAATCTGCTATTGTAGATCACGCGCAAGCGCCACTACTGGACGCGAGCCAAAGCCAACATCTTGCATTGTTAAATACCCAGTACACCCAGGCATCACAGACCAACGCCGGAAAGACTCCAAATACTTCCCTACTTTTCAACCCTCCATCTTCAACTATCGAGTACAAGTACGTATTCTCAATAGCAATCGATCATGAGGTAACGTTACGCCAATAGAACGTACCATGACTTGTTAGGAGACCATTAACTCTTTTGTTTAGCTGGTCTTCCAACCTATGAATTTCTGCGATATCGGCAAGTGTGCCCATGTCATTTGGTGCGGCGATTTCAAATGCGTAGGTATTAGTCTGAACGATAATAGTGTTCCTGGACATTTTAATGTACTTACAAATTCGTACGCTGCTCGCTGTTTCAAGATTTAACCATAGACCAAGATACAATAAGTAAACACTACAAGCCCTAGCCTTCGAGAAAAACAATTAGCCTACGCGGCCTTATAATACAGGATGGGTTAAAGAATGGTTATACAACCTGATAGCAGAGTAGGACGTAACGCAGGGCTAATATATAGCCCTGGGCTTTCTCTGGCCTACACAGTATTCTAAATTGTGCTACAGCCGGCACCGATCAAAAACAAAAGGAGACCAAAGTGGTGTACGTGTAGAGTGTATCATTAAAGGGTGTCCTCTAGAAAGAGAGAGAATGGATTATGAAGTATGCAAGCTCAGTTACCGGCAGCGACTAAATATACCAAGACATAATAGGTGCTGAGAATTCACTTAGCTAACACAAGTTCACTCCCAAAATCGCCTTGCTCCCCTTGCCTCGCAACTCAATCACTTGCATTCAGCAAAGTCTGTACCAAAAAGCTCGCCCGACTGATCCGCGCATTGCCCAGGCGTTTGAAGGCAAGTACCACGTCCATTGTTGCACGCCTGGTTGAAAGCGGGGCTGATGCGGCTTCCACCTTTTTGACGCGTCTCCAATGCCGGAGCTATGATACTATCAGATACTTTCTGAAGGAAGAAATGGAATTACATACCAGCGATAGCCTGACCGAGAAGAAGGCTGGAGATAAAGAAGGAGAGAACAGTGGAATGCATGTTGATCGATTCGTAGTGTTTGAGAACTGATTGAGCGGCGCGAAGACGTAAAGAAAAGAACGCTGCAGATATTGGAAAATCGTACCGGACGAGTTTGTAGATGAATGGAGTGAATTGGGATCTCCTAGAGGCATACGGGTGATTTATATCTTGTCGTATGCGTGCAAAAATTCGCATAGACTAAACAACTTGGGTAGGAAATGAAACGTATTCAGTTTTGAGGGTTTTCAGGCATATAATTTGGCCGAGTGTTTAGCTAGGTAGCGAGGTACTGCCTGTTGTCAACAATCACGCATGAACAAGATCTCCATTGAAGCAGGCGATGAATCATAGTAGCTGGGAAGAACATTGTCCAGAGGAACGTTCTTTCCGCCCCAGTCACCAAACCGTATAGGCGGAGATTTCAGCTGTAATTCATATAACCAGTTCATGACTGAAAGTCTTACGATGCTGCGCAAGCAAGCCATTGTCTTTAAAGGTTTAAGGCTCATGGCCTTCAGTCATTGTGTCTGTTGTGCAGTGTTATTCTGTGGCAATCGTACAGAACAAGCCCAACACCAATACACTGTGCTAGGCTACTATGTCCGTATCGGCGTTGTTGGTTTGCTTAATTCTTGAGAAAGATACGGAACTGATGCCTGGTCTACCTAATAAACCAATTAAGATCTTGAAGTGTCAGCTTGCCTTTCCAAACAATTATCGCACGAATGAGACTGTTGCATGGCCTGATGTCGCCAATTTAGACAGTCTCTGGTGTTCTTGTCAGTACCTGGCTCAAACATGAATTGTCTGGCGAGGTGTAACGCTTACATGTAGGCGACAGGTATTTCCTGGCCAGTGTTCTCGCTTACTTAGGAAAGTTCCCTGTTTGGTAAGGTACTAACCAGAACACGACGGTCACCCCTATCCGAATGTCATGTAGCCTTTCTCTTCCGGAAACAGACAAGTGATAGAGCTGTCTAAGTATCTTTTTAGGTTAAAGTGATTGGGATTAGGGGAATCACGCTTGTTACGGTGCAAAGTCTAGACATTGCCTTGCACCCAGACACCTTTGGGTATAATATATCCATTTCAAACATCGTTCTGGATCAGTGCATGAGGTTGTCTCCCAGTTGTAGTAACAGATCGCTAGCGGAACACCTCCTTGACAAACGCTTGTACATACAGAAGATTGTCACTACGATTAAGGCCGTAAGACGTACCGACAACCCCGTCTAATTCCTCTCATGCTACACGAAGGTTTCGAGAAATGTGCGCATAGCTGGCTACAGCCGTGATCAATGGGGCGTCTTGATCAAGTGGAACTAGGCGAGGCAGCCAAGGAACAAGGCCCGTTGAGGCAACTAGGTAGATTCCTGTGCGCTTGACGAAAACATTGTTCGCGACCGACGCGTTGCTCACACAGGTTGTAAGGTTTCCTTCATGGTTACGATCGGATCTTAGGTTGAAAAAAGAGAACATCCACCTACCTATCTAAAAGGTGATGACTAGCGATTCGTGATCTTTAGGTATCCACACGGGAGAGTGCTCTGGACCAGTGTGATGCCGTCCACGGGATTGTGAATAGTAGTCACCTCTGAAGTCGGATTTAACTACTACAATACAGATATTGCTCCCGAGTCTGATGCCCTTGTCTAGTGCGATTGGGGGGAAGGCCCGACATCCTGTACGTATTCCACGTCAGAGTTTCGCCTTGCGCGCATGCGATACGTGAGCGACAGGAAAACGACCGAACCTACTCCGTTCTTACACTTGCATGCACGCTATCACTCAGCGAAGCGTAATCCAGACACGCAAAGCCTCCATGGCCATGGGTACGTACCCGCCAGCTCAACCCCGATTTCAAGTCCGCAACCATCGGTTGTTGCATCAGGACAAATGCAAACAACCTCCCTCCACGCATGGGCTCATCTTCAGCGCTCGACTTTCTCTTTCGTAAGTATTGGGAATGCAAACCTTTAAAAGCAAATGGGACATCCTTTCCTTTAAGAGTTTTAGATCGATCCAAGTTGTAAAGGAATAGAGTGATCGTAGCATAGATCCATAGGTGTTAAAGCAAACAGGTAGTCGAGCTATTGAAAGAAACACTGTACAAGTTTTCTACAATAAATCTACCTTCGTATGTTACAAGATTCCTTCCTAATCGACCACCTCTTCACTACCGCTCAGCAAGCATGTTCTTGACTTGTTGCCAGTACTTCTTGTCCACCTCATTCTGGACCTCCTCCTTCGCCAACCACTTGAAGTCCGTAAGGCCGAGCTTGTTGTCCTTCAGGTTGGCCTGACCGGCCATTATGCGTGCCTTCATGAAGAAGGTCTTGAGACCGAGTTCATTGAGGCCGGAGGCGGATTTGACCGACTGGAGATAGTCGTGCTGGTAGTGGCCGATGGGGACGTTGCCGACGACCCAGGTGTTCATGTTTATGCCGCCGGACTCGGTGAGGATACGGCCAGCCGCCTATCCAATGTCAGCATCGTTGCAGCGGGCGGGGTGTCCGATGTAAACGTACAGCATGCAGAGTCTCTTTGCCCAAGTTGTCCTGCGGAAAGATCCATTGCCCCTTCTTGTCCTTCACCAGGAGGTACAGCGTCCGTTGCAGTAACCGGTTCAAGCTCTTGACATCGTTCTTTACATCCGCTTCTGTGACCCTCGGCATCGGTCTTTCAATCAGCTCATGTTCCACCTTCTTCCTCGAACCGTCCTGTGCACTCTCCAAAGCTGCCTCCGCCGAATCCTCCAAGCCGGTTTGCTCAGCGTCCTCAATCAGCTTCTCCACCTGATGCTGGATCTCACTCTCCTTCGCCCCCACAAGCAATTCGTCATTCCAAGACTCGTCACCGTATCCCTTGTACCGTCCAATGTCTCGGGCAGGGGTCAGCCGCTGCTTCATCTTCCGCTTCCATTCCAGGTCCGCAGGCGTCCGCTGCTTGTAATAGAAATATCGCGTGAAAGGGAGCGCTGTTCGCTCATTGAGACGGCGCTGGTAGAGGAAGAAGGAGGACTCGAAGGGGTGCAGGTCGCGTGTGATTTGGGGAGGCCGGGAGAGAACGACGCCGGCATTGACGCTGTAGGAGGTTTGCGGGGAGGCCTGAGCGACGGGAGGAATGTGCTGCGGGGTCGGGTCCTCGGCCTGCACTGCTGGGGCGGCGGCTGCAGATGCGTAGCTGCGCGAAAGGGAGTCTTTACAGGAGCGGCATATTGGCCGGCCTACGCCCATCAGCTATGCTCCATCCATTACCCCGAACGGCGTCTTCTTACCTGCCCGTGAGACAATCTGCCTCGTTGTCTGCTGTCCCGCGTTCATTGCTGCATAACCGAGTCGCGATTGAATGACGGCTGCTCGTCGTCGAAAAGTTTCGCGGAGCTCGAGCGGAAGTGCATCGGGTTTAGGCTCGCTGACCTAAGCAACAAGCTGCACAGAGAAAACTTCGCGCGAGGCGAGGTTTCCTTTCTTCTTCAATCTCATGGCACCATCCTTATCTCCAGTATACTCACAGCTTATATGATGTACTGGCCATTTACAGGTGCCTATAGTGATTGAGCAGTCTTTTCGCTAGCGGTACCTTCATAACTGTTCCAAGGTGTACGGCTAGATAGACCTTGCTCACATCTCCTCGCGCAGACCTCAGCTGCAGCTGCACGAGACGACGATGGACGACACCTCCTAAGCAGGACAGCCGGTCATCAAGATAGACCCACGCCTCCACCGGAAGCATGGAAATTCCGGAATCAAATATTCCCGTAGTTCGGACAATACATATGCTTCCCCACACATCTTGGCTTTTCTTCCTCCTACACACCTGGCTATGAGAAGTCGACCCCCTGAGTCACCCGGTCATCACATGTTTGCCTACAGTGGCGATGTGCTGTGCCTACGTGGTGTATACGGATCGGGCCCATGGGACGAGGAGCGAAGAACATGGGAGAATAATGGAGAGCTTGAGAACCCCAGAGGAGAGTTTGCAAAATACAGAAGAGAAGTTGCAGACGACAGAGCAAACTATGCAGAAGACAGAAGAGACCTTGGATGGAGTCAGAAAGTGCAATACTTCGGCGGCGGGCAAAGGATAGGCAGGGTAAGTCCATCCATACTGAACGTGTTCCTGTCCTGTATATGCGTTCGAGCAAAGGCTTCGAGAGACTTTTTGACGATCTTGAACGGGATAAACACCACCCATGTAGTAGTGTGAGTTTTAGAATTTACACAAACCAATTCAACCGCAAATCCATGTGTCGTAGGCATGGATGACGAATGAGTGCATCGAAGAAGATTAATCATCATTGGGATATCCATCGGCGAAAACTAACGCCGGCGCCGACGAGATTTTGAAGAACGAACGCGTCCCGCGAAGCAGCTCCAAGGCACCGGCACCACACCGCAAACCCCTGATACCCCCTCCCACACGCCCACAATGTCTCTCGCAATACCCAACGCCCCGAACTCCGGGCTCTTCAAGCAAGGCTACCAAAAGTGCGTTCGCTGTTCTGATCCCCAGACCCCACCATGAGTGTATACACCCAACTAACCACCCCGCCCCAGCTACGATGCCGAAGATGGAGCCGTCATCCGCAACATCGACGCCTGCCGAACCATTGCCCAGACAGTTCAGACCTCCCTTGGCCCCTACGGCCGCAACAAGATCGTAATAAACCACCTGCAGAAGATGATATTGACGTCGGATGCGGCGACGATATTGCGGGAACTGGAGGTCGTGCACCCAGCGGCGAAACTACTGGTCATGGCGAGCCAGCAGCAGGAGGCGGAGATGGGCGATGCCACGAACATGGTCATTGTGCTGGCAGGCGAGCTTTTGAAGAAGGCCGAGGAGCTGATTAGGCTGGGTTTGAAGACCAGTGATATTGTGTTGGGGTATGAGAAGGCGCAAAATGCTGCTATGCAGATACTGGAGGGTACGCAACCTTACACGCATCTATTCTATTGTTGGGAGAGGGGAAAGCTAACGAGAGGTGAATAGAGCTGGTATGTGACAAGGTCGAAGACATCCGCTCCCAAGACGAGCTCAGCAAAGCGATCCGCACCGTCGTCGCCGCCAAACAATCCGGTAATGAAGACTTCCTCGCCGACCTTGTTGCTGAAGCCGTTCTCGCCGTCCTCCCAAAGAACCCCATCAACTTCAATGTCGACAACGTCCGCGTGGTCAAGATCATGGGTGGCACCCTGGAGCAAAGCAAAGTAGTCAGGGGCATGGTGTTCGCACGAGAACCCGAAGGCAGTATCAAGAAGGCGACCAAGGCGAAGGTTGGCGTCTTCTCATGTCCCGTCGACATCTCACAAACGGAGACCAAGGGCACCGTGCTACTGCACAATGCGAAGGAGATGTTGGATTTCACAAAGGGCGAGGAGCAGCAGATTGAGCAGGTGGTCAGGGAATTGCATGACTCTGGTCTGCGTGTCGTGGTAGCTGGCTCCACGATTGGCGAGCTGGCGATGCACTACCTAAACCGCTACAACATCCTCGTCATCAAAGTCCTCTCGAAATTCGAGCTCCGCCGTCTCTGCCGCGTCGTCGGCGCCACACCTCTGGCACGTCTCGGAGCCCCCATGCCCGACGAGATGGGCAGCATCGACATCGTCGAGACCATGGAGATCGGCGGTGACCGCGTCACAGTCTTCCGACAAGAAAACGAGCAGACGCGAACAGCAACACTCGTCCTCCGCGGCGCCACACAAAACCACCTCGACGACGTCGAGCGTGCCATTGATGATGGCGTCAACGTAGTCAAGGCCATCACGCGAGACCCGCGCCTCGTCGCCGGCGCCGGAGCTACGGAAATCCAGCTCGTCGAACGCATCAAATCCCTCGCCGACAAGACCCCGGGTCTCTCGCAATACAGCATCCGCAAGTACGGCGAAGCCTTTGAAGTGATCCCACGCACGCTCGCCGAATCGGCCGGTCTCGACGCCACCGAAGTCCTCGCACGCCTCTACGTCGCACACGCGGCGCAAAAGGGCCGCAAAGACGACGAGTGGTCGACGGGCGTCGACATCGAGAACGACGACGGGACCGGCACGCTTGATGCAAAGGAGGAGGGCATTTTGGACCTGTGGGTCAGCAAGAGTTGGGCCATCAAGTTGGCGACGGAGGCGGCGAGGACGGTGTTGAGCGTCGATCAGATCATCGTGGCGAGGCAGGCGGGTGGGCCGAAGTTGCCGGGGAAGGCGCAGCAGGGCAATTGGGATGGCGATGATTAGGTGATCAAAGGGCAGTTGGTCGGCGCAGGATGGGTCCCGATCGATGTATGGATAATGGCATGAGCTTGGGACGTATACCCTCGATAGGTTTGCGTACTGAATGAGATGAACCCACACGCAGGTAGGTAACGAGGAGGGGGTTCCGAAGACCATTTCCATTCCATCCAATCAACGCCGTAGCCATGCGTTGTGCATACAAGATGTACAGCCTTTAACCTTCACCCTTCACCCTTCACCATTCACCACGCCAAGCTAAAGCAGGATAGCTTTCGTAAACAAAAGAACATAACAGAATAGGGTATCTGCCCGACCGATCCTCCACGCCTGCTTCTCCCCTGTCTTCTCCTCGAACCGCCACCGGAACCGCAACCCCCGACTCAAACCCCCCACAGGGTTATAGGTCGGGACGAGATCGATCACGTCTCCCTCTCGCGCCTGACGGCAACTTTCAACGCCCTCAGTTTCTCCTCCGTCGTCCGGATCGCCTCATCCATCTGCCTCTCCCGTAGACTTTCCGCCACCAGTTTGCTCTGCATCTCGGCACCTTGCAGGATCCTCCCGCCTCCGCCGACGGAGCCGTGTACGCGATCGAGCGCAACCCGTTCCTCGAGCCACCTCCACATCTCGGCTTCTTCGTTCCGCCATATCTCTTCGTAAGCAACCTGGCGTTCCGCAGACGTCATACGGTAGCCGGATGAGAGCGGCGATGAGGAAGTCGCACGGCCGAAGAAGTAGGTGTACAGGAGGAGAGCGGAGAGGACGACGATCATGTTTTGTTTTGTGACGATGAAGTCGATGATATCGGCTACGGGTCCAAGGAGGCTGCGCAAGGGATCGAGGGGTCCCCAGTTGCTTTCCTGGGCGGCTGGAGTGGCGGCCGAAGGAGCAGAGGCGGCAGGAATATCGTTTGCAGCGATGTTGGCTTTTGAGCGCTTCTTGCCTTTGCCGTGTTTTCCGGGACCGCGGGGGATACCGGCCTTGGTGGCTACGGCGTTACGGAGGGCGGAGCTGAGGCTGGTTGCGTAGAGCATCTGACCGTCGCCGGCACCTTTCTCGATGGGTCCTGGGTTTCATAAGTATCGCACATGATGGGGGAGGGGTAGGTAGCAGGTCGGCGTGGGGTGAACGTACCTCTCAGCCAACTCTTGCCGCTCCATTCCACCGTATAATTCATGATCAGACGTGTGCTGTTGTTCGGACCCCACATCAAACAATACCTGGTCTTGGTGGCAAAGATGTTGCCACTCGGAACATCTGGGGTCAGTGTGCTCTGCGAAATGGAGACGGCCTTGTTCAGATCGTACTGTTCCAACGTCGAGGTGATGTTGCACTTGGTCTGCTTGGGACCAATGCTGCCGCCCAGAGGCTTGATGTAGGAGAAGCTGAACGTCTTGCTGCCCTCGCCGAGCCCCTTCCCATCGTCCTCCAGTTGGAGATCGAGTGACTTCTGGTCCTCGACCAGCCATTTCCGCATGAACGTCCCTGAACCAGGTCCGAACGTCAGACTGAAGATCTTGCCCAGAGGCGCGGGAATGGTGGTATCGATCAGGAGCTTGTCGTAGTGCTGATCGCCGTCACCGCAATCGGTAGGTGCATGTGTTGCTGCGCCGGGGAAGTCCTGAACGGCTGGCGCACCGTTGATTGCGGCTTCAGCTCCTTCGCTGAGTTTTGCGGCACCGCCACTAACGGCTTGCGCAACGGCGGCGCTGACTTTTCGAATATCGCCCCCCTGCACGGATCCGATTTCACTGCCGGTGACGCTACCGTCGCCGGCGTCTGTGAAGCTGCCGATGCCGTCGTCGTCTTCGGCGTCTTCATCGTAAACGTCGTCTTCGGACTCTTGCACGGAGCCATCTTCACTGCCGACGGACTCTGCCTTCTCCGTCTTATCGCCTGTTCCGGAACCACCGTCCAGCGCGACGCCGTTCAGCGAAGACTTCAGGTTGGGGTGCGAGATCTTCCAGATGCCAATGATCAAGTCATAGGTGGCGTCTCGAGCCAGCAGGGATGCAAAGACATTTCGGGCGTGCAGGGTTTGAATCACGATGGCGTTGGGGAACACGACAGCCGTGGACTTCTTCTCCACCGAGACGACCTCGTCAAAGCTTATGACCAGATTCGTCACCCAACCGAGAATGTTGCTGGAGAAGCATATGTGGCCTTCGGAGACATAGAGACGGCCTTGCAGGAGGATCTCTTTCTGCAGAGCTGCACTATAGTCCTCAATCAGATAATCGTCCTCGGGAACGCTCTTGAACAAGGTGTGAAAGTCCTTGTTCCTCTTTGGCGGCGCGACAGCGAAGCCTGTACCGTTGAGTCGACCAGCTTGCGGGGCCAATGTCGAGGTGCTGGCGCCTATGGCAGCGGCTATGGTGTTGCCGGTGGTGGCAGAGCTGCCTCTGTGCCGTCTCCTCCTGCCACCGCTTATTTTACTTCGGATGCTGCCTTGGCGCTGTATGGAGGTCGGAGCGGGTGAATCCGCGACGTCCTGGTGTCGGGGTGGGGACATTGCACCGGCCGATGTCATGGTGAGCGACCGTGAGCGATCATGGGCACCCTCGGCAGCAAGCGTCGGCTTCTCGGCCGCGTATGCGGCAGACACCGCCCGAGCAGCGGCCAGATCTGCCGCCTTTGCCGATGCGTCCTCGGACCTCAGCGGGAGAT
The DNA here is from genome assembly GCA_019202945.1 of Corynespora olivacea. Classification (NCBI taxonomy): domain Eukaryota; kingdom Fungi; phylum Ascomycota; class Dothideomycetes; order Pleosporales; family Corynesporascaceae; genus Corynespora; species Corynespora olivacea. The sequence continues at coordinate 96,878 of JAGQEM010000089.1, forward strand.
TCTGGTTGGAAGACATGGGGCTGACGTCCTCGCTTTCCGAGATCCCCAGATGAGCCAAACACAGATTCCCGGACCCAAGCGTTTCCACGGCAAGCCCGCGCTTCTCGTTTCCTTCGCCCTCGTTCGTTCCTGCGTTGTCGGGGCCTATGACCTCTTCGCCACCCGCGTCTCCCGTGTTCGCCTCGTCCGTCTTCTGCTGCTGACCGACGCCCTTGGCTTTGTTTGGGGTGGTGGTGTTGGCGATGGTGGTGCTGAGCGTGTTGGCAGCGTTCTGTGCCGCGGAGAAGACGGAGGAAAAGAAGCCGGTCGGAGATTGAGGGGGCCCAGCGGTTCCACCGGGGGTCTTGACCTCTTCGAGGGTGGGTGTCAAGGGTACCGATATGGAATGGGAGAGTTTGCTAGGAGGATTGGTTGCTGAGCGCGTGCGTCGATGCGATATCATGTTCCCCGAAGGCGACACCACAACATTGGGGTTCGGAGGCGTCGCTCCGTCCTTTGCACTCGACGTCGATCCTGTAGGGGAAGCTGCCCTCGCATCTGTCGGGGTGGGCGGGGTCACAAACGTCGTGGGAGCGTCGCCGATGTTTGGCGGAGTCGCCGGCAGCTGGGTGACGATGCGCTTGAGAGTAGCAGCCGGCAGAGACGAGGCCGAATGGGTCTCCTTGCCCGTGTGGATCTGTGGCGGGGAGGCCTGGAGCACGGAATCCTCCAAGATGTTGGACTCCCGCTTCTTGGCTCCAAAAAGCGAGCCGAGCCCTCCGCTGGTGCCCGGGCGAGCGCGTTCCGGCGTGTCCCCCGCGGTCTTTGGCGAGGCCGTCCTCCGAGACGGCACAAACGCTTCCTTGAGCTTGCCCACCGGCGATGGACCTCGCTTGGTTGCGGCGGCGTCGAAGGTCTGGGCAGCGCGTGGGGTCAGCACGTCGTCGGATGCGGCGGAGTCTACGAGGGTCGCATCGGACTGGGCGGTGGAGTCGACGGTCTCGGAGGCGATCAAGGGCGAGGAGAGGGTCAGATAGCCCGCGTGCGAGTGGTGTGGAGATATGCCGGGTCTCACTGGGGGGGCTCTGCGAAAGAGGACGGATCAGCTCGGCGATGCGTGCAACGTGCAACAAAAGAAACGATGACGGTGACCAGGAAAATGCAGCGAGCTTGGGTAAGAATGCTTGGGGTGGGCGATGCAGTGAATGATGGGGGTGGTGGGGAACATGTTCGGGCGAGAGAGCTGGGGTCCAAGCGCTGCGCCGACACGACGTCTGAGACGCCGTCGCCGCGCGCACGAGACGGGACGGGGCCGGACGGGAAGCCGGGGAGATGGGAAAGGGTGGGAAAGGGTGGCACTCACGGTTCTGCATCCGAGTCTTCGGCGTTGTGCAGGCCCAGGTCCTCCTCGCTGTGGAAGACGTGCCGCGCGCTGCTGTCCATGCCGGGCATGCCGGGCATGTCGGGCACCGGGGGCACATGGTCGTCGTCGTGCATGGACTTGCGACGGCTGCCCTTGCGGCGGCCCTTGAACAGCTTCGACATGCGCTTGCGATGGCCATCTTCCGAGCCCCGGCTCTTCGTCCGGTCGAGCGCGCCCTCGCCCGTGATGTCGCTGCTGGCGACGGATGTGGTGGACGAGCTGGTGCCGCCCTTGACCGTCGTGCGGAGGCCCATGGGCGGCGCAACCGTCGCCATGGCGAAAGGGTCGATGGGCAGAGGGTTTTTCGGGGCACCAGTGTCGCAACAGCCAGCCGGCAGGGCTCACATGGCCATGGCAGGGTCGCGGGGGGACGATGGTGTATGTATGTGCGCAGTTCGCGGGGGGGACGATGATGTAGGCTGTGAAGCTACCGTACGATCGCCGTCCAGGGGAGCTGATCCTGGTCGGCCACTGACGCAGTCACGCAGCTCAGCTACACGTACATGTAGATGCCCTCGCCGTGCCCTCGCACAACACACACACACAAAACACGCAAGACTGCACCGCACACATGGAGTCGGCGCTTCTCACCAGAGCCCACGAGCACGCCCGCAACGCCGCGACCGCAACCTTGGGAAACAGCATCGCGACCGCGGGGCACGAGCACGAGTCTGCGGCCGACGCCTTTCGCGATGCCACCCACGACACCGGCGACTCCGAGGTAGGCTCCTGTTCTGGCCCGCCAGCCGCCCGCTCCGTGCTTTTGACTCACCGGATCGATTCCAGGCTCTCCGAATCCTGCGTCTCCTCCAAGACCACCACCACAAACTCGCCGGCCTGATCAAAGAACCCCCGCCCAAGGCCGCCGCGTCTGCATCGTCCAGGGCCTCTTCGCCTCGCACCTCGTCGCCCGTGTCGTCGACCCGCGCGCCCTCCCGTCGCCGGCTGCCCCAGTCCTCCATCGCCACCAACCTCGCGGAGAAGCGCGGCATCCCAGGCCCTCGTCGAAGCACGCCCAGCGCGACCCCCGTCTCCGTCACAAATGCCCTCGCAGGCCGTAGCGAGCCCCCGGCAACCCCCGTGCGGGACATGCTCGAGCGCCAGAGCCGGAAGGCGGAGGAGGACAAGCGCAGGAGCTCGCCGCGTGCCGAGCCGCACGAGGGACGGGCAGGAGACGTCGGCCAGCCCGCCCCATCGGCGACCGAAGACAACTTCAGGCGTTTCTACTCTGCCTTCGGCGGCGTCATCTCCGCCATCAGCGCCCCCTTGGCCTTCACATCCCTCCCCCTCTCTCCCACCCCGCCCGTACCCGTCACCGAGGCGGCCCCGAAGAAGGAGGCCAGACCCCCCAAACCGACGAGCCGCAACCAGTCCCCCGAAGCCTCCCGCACCGTCAAATCCTCCGAACCCGACCTGGCCGCCCTGATCAGCAAACCCGCCCTCCGCGCCCTCCAGGAAGGCAACATCCCCCACTTCGCAAACAACGAGTCCTTCTACCTCGTCCCGACCTCGGGCGGCACCGTCTCCTACGCCAACATCCTCCAGAACCCCAACGCGCTGCCTCACCACCATCACGCGGCCCAGAACCCGCAGCTCGACCCCATCAGCGAGGGAGACAACGAGTCCGGGTCCGGCCTGCGAGGCTCCTCGCACGAGGAATTCGTCGATGCGCGGGAAACCGCCCTGCCCCCCTCCCCCACGGCCTCCCGGCGCCCGCGATCCCGAGGGAAATCGACCACCACGAGCGTGGCCTCCGCACGCACCTTGGCAGCCGGCCGCGGCGCCGGCCAAAAGACGGTGGAGGAGTACGAGCTGCAGATCGAGACGCTCCTCCAAACCGTCGACAAACAGAGCAAAAGAATCGCAATGTGGGAAACGGCATCCCAATACTCGCACTTCGCCCTCGCCCAATCCTTCCGCGCCCGAATCCCAAGCCTCCCGAGCGCCACCTCGGACCCGGGCGCCCTGGCCCACGCCCTGTCCCAAGGCGCAAACGCCACACCCCCTGCCCTGCCTTCCCCCCCACCACCACCTCCTCCTCCTCCTCCCTCTCTGCTCCCATCCCTGCCTCTCCCTCCCCCCTCGACCACCGCATCATCCCCGCAGCACCCACACCCACCGCCGGACCCCGAAGCGACCAAACGCATCGCCGCCCTCGAAGCCCAGATCTCCTCCCTGGCGAGCGACAAAGAGCAGCTGATCAGGCAGAACGAGAAGAACGCCCTGGTGCTGGGCAGGTATCGCGAGCAGTGGGAGAAGTTGAAGGCGGGGGCGAGGAAGAAACAGCAGGAGAGGTCGGAGAGGAGGCCGTTGGACATGAAGGGTGGGGACAAGGGTGCGGCGTGGAGGGAGGGCGAGAGTGCGTTGGGGAATGTCGAGGATGACGAGGTGGAGAGGGAGGAGAAGAAGGAGGAGGAGGATGGAGGGCAAGGGGAGGGGGTGGGGGTGGAGGAGCCTAGGTTTGGGAAGGCGTAGTGGGGGGTGATGAATCAACTAGATAGGACATGGTTCTCTCGCCCATGCACGCTTCCCAACACGCAGCACATGACCATCGACAACAGACGAGCGCTCACGGGTGCAAATGTAAATCTGATTCAATTGGACTTGGACATGTTGTACTGCAAACGAGTAGGAGAAAAGAAAAGAAAAACACCCATCCCATCCGCAGAACATGGCAGTCTGGTCATGGAAAGCCGTACCTGATCCCACCCGTTCAACGCCCAACTCGACTCCAAAAGGTCCCGACCCGTTCATCCCCAAACCCAATCTCAACTCTCACACACCACCGTAGCACCATCCCCCGTTTATGCAGCGGCGGCGATGGCTTGCGGCTGCGGCGTACCCTGCCCATCGATCAAGACTTCAGCGGGCTCCACCTTTCCGATCGCGTGACCACCCTCATAGTCTGGCTCGGCAGGGTGAACGCCGACACGCTCCTTGGCCAAGAGATCGACGAGGAGCGGGCTGGGCTTGTTGTTCCTGTCCGAGAACATGGCCTGGTGGTCCTTGTACTTCTTGACGCTCTCGACGTACTTGTCGAACAGGTAGGCCGAATCCAGCGGGCCGCCCTTGGCTTCCGGATGGAACTGCGCGCTGAAGATGGGGCGCGAGTTGTGGATCAGGCCCTCGTTCGACTGGTCGTTCAGGTTGGTGAAGTACTCCCTCCAGTCGCTGGATAGCGTTGTAGGGTCGACAGCGTAGCCGTGGTTCTGCGACGTGATGTGGCACTTCCCGGTCGTGAGGTCCAGAGCCGGAATGTTGTGGGCACGGTTACCATACTTCAATTTGATCGTCTTGGCACCGGCCGCGAGAGCGATGAGCTGGTGGCCCATGCAGATGCCCATGATGGGGATCTGGGAGCCCTCGAACAGCTTGCGGAGGTTGTAGACGGTGGAGGTGCAGTGAGTGGGGTCGCCGGGTCCGTTGGAGATGAAGACACCATCGAAGTGGTGGGCAACCTTGTGGATCGGATAGTCGAAGGGGAAGCAGGTGACGCTGGCTCCGCGGTTGACGAGGCTGCGGAGGATGTTCTCCTTCACACCGCAGTCGATGAGGGCAACGTGCATGTCACCCAGCGAAGAGCTCACGTGAAAGGGAGCTTTGGTGCTGACCCTGCGGACAAGGTTGATGGCTTCGGGGTCAATGTAGGCCTCGTCTTCGTCGGCATCGTACTCTTCTCCAATCGAGATACGAGCAAGGGAAGAACCTTGCTCACGGAGGTACGTCACAACCTCGCGGGTATCGACACCGGAGATGGCCGGGACACCCTCGCGGGCACACCATTGGGAGAGACTCTCCACGGCAGTCCAGTGGCTGTGCTTCAGCGCATAGTCCTGAACGACGATGCCGGACGCCTGAATGTTCGGGGATTCAAAGTATCGGAGCAAGCCATGCTCGTCGCGGGCCGTGGAGGGAACCCCGTAGTTGCCAATGAGGGGCTGGGTGAAAACGAGAATCTGGCCACGATACGACGGGTCCGTCATGGACTCGGGATATCCGACAAGAGAGGTGGTAAAGACAGCTTCGCCAGAGATGTTGGCCTTGGCGCCGAATGACTTTCCGGAAAAAATAGGCCCATTCTAAAAAGCGGTGAGTGACGGGTCAGGGGGATTGCCGATCTCGGATGTACACACCTTGATGGTGAACGTGGCCCTCTCGGTGGAGATGGGGGTGGACTTGCGCTGAGGAGCAGGCACTTGGCGGGAGGTGTTGGTCTGCACGGTGGCCATGAGGCGGGCCTGCACTCGGTTCTTCGTCACCTGTCCCAGGACACTCGCCGACCGGCCGACGGCGGGCTTGAGGAATTGCGACATCATGCTGAATGGAGAGATTTGCGGAGTTGCGGTCGTAGTAGTGGTCGTTATGAGTTGCGGTGGTAGAGTTTTTCAGTTAATTGAAGCCTTCCACAGGTGGTCTGGCGGACGGGTTAGCTTGATGCACGTGCGCACATGTGTCGACGACAGCATACCAGAGATGTAGTCCTATCAGTTCAGTTAGCCATGATGCTTTGAGTGGTGTGAAGACGGGCAGGACAGGGTCCGAAGCATGGTGAGCGAAGGGATGGACGCGCAGGTGAATTGACGGTGTAGGCTGGAGCTACCCACGATAAGGATGTTTGGGCACCTACCTGGGAAGTGAAGATGGAGACAGCACGCATAAGCGCGGCGGAAGACCAGAGCCAGATGGTGTCAATACAATACAAGAGAGGTGCTGTGACCCTGAGAAGAAGATAGGTTGGGTAGGGCGGCGACGACGACGGCGATGAATGACACAGAGTTGGGTTGGTGGAGGTGTGGTTTGAGATGGAGCAGCGAAAAGCCCCCGCCGCCGATGAATGGATTCGTAGATAAAGACCCGTCCGTGCGCTCGCGCCACGAATGACGCAGCCAACAAATTTTTTGCTGTCAAAACACGCGGCGCCTGATTGGGCAGTTGAGCTGCACGACGTCGTCTCCATGTCTTCTTCATCGGCCCGGTGGGAAGACCCGATTGCTACAATTGACCATTGTCTACAGTGTGGAGCCCTACCTGTTACAAATGCCGTCGGCCACGTATCTGACGGTTGCCGAATTTCGTACAAGAAGAGCGCGTAGCTGCGGAAGAACCGAGGTCTGCACGAGCCTCGCCAAATTGCGGTGAAGAGCCACCTACATAGTACAATACGTATCTGTTCCTGCGTCGGCTCGGACGCGGACCATGCTGATCGATTGACGGAGGGCCATCTCGTAGAATGATCAGGAGTCTTTTTTGGAGGGTCCATTTCATCCATAATCCAGACCGCAGCCACAATCTTGGACTATGTTCTCAATTTGTCCATTTTGTATGTCTATACACTGTATACTCGCATCTCCGCTTTCACCGCCGCCGAGTTCTCTGAACAGCCCATCTCCATGTCCTCTTCTCACACAGTGATCTTGCCCGTCAATCTGATATCCCTCGAACTGGCTCCTACACTCACGCTGAACTCGCCCGTCGGCACTGTCCACTTCCCACCATCCCAAACACTCAGATCCCGTCTCTTCAGCTCAAACTTTGCCGCCGCACTCGCTCCCGCCCCCAACTTCACCTTGCTAAACCCTCTCAGTTGCTTCGGGGGCGTACTGGGCGCAGACGAAGGATACGTGATGTAGAGTTGCGCTACCTCGGCGCCCGCGACGCCACCGCTGTTCGTGATTTTTGCCGTTACCGTGGCCACAGTCTCGAAGAGGTCGGCTGGGCCGCCGGGTCCTTTGGTGCCGGTTGCGGGACCCGAGCCCGGTTTTCCGGTGACGGTGAGGTCGGAGAAGGTGAAGTTTGTGTAAGCTGGGGGGTGTGTTAGCAGGGCCGTGACAGGAGGTGGATGATATTTGCTTACAGAGACCAAATCCAAACTCGAATCGAGGCGTGATGTTATTCTTGTCGAACCTGCGGTAATCGATGAACAGATCCCAAGTCGAATCGTCACCTGCTACGACCGCAGCGCCGTAGTCGGACGCTTGTTTGGCGATGGTGTAGGGCAGTTTGCCAGAGGGAGAAGCGGCGCCATACAAAATATCCACGAGACCGTTTCCGGATTCTTGACCTATACGCCACACGTCAACATTTCACCTCCATCCCGGTTTTTTGATGAAAAGCACCCAGGCAGCTTACCAGGCAGACCAGCCCAAACAACAGCAACAACATTGGGATTATCAATCCAGCTCTCCAAGATCAGCGGCCCCACGCTGTGCACCACAACGATCATCTTCTTGTTCACATTCGCCACAGCCTTGACCAGATCGTTGCCGTCATGCCAGGGGTCGAGATTATTCCTATCGCCTGCGTTACCTTCGACGGTGATGTAGCCCTCGCCGGCGTCAGAGTTGATGTGCACGATGGCGACTTCAGCATTCTGCGCTGCTGATGCACCTTGTGATGTGTTGTCAGTTGTGGAGGAAGTGATCGTGGTACCGTCCTTTTGTGCTTGCGTCTTGATAGCGTCGAGTGGGGCGACGAGGTAGGGAAATTCGGCGGTCCCGGAACCCCAGCCCATAGCCAGAGTGCCATCGTTACATCCACGGTCAGCACTACAACCGTCAGTTACCCTTCATCTATATCCAACAGGAGCTGCACCCTACCAAGCATTTGCCCCCTTGGGCGCCACAATCGCATCACTCCCAATAACAGCAATACTCTTTGGCTTGTTCAACGGCAAAGCGCCTCCAGCATTCTTCAAGAGAACGATGCCATCTCTCGCCATCGCCCTGACATTTGACTTGTGATCTCCAGTAAGCGTCTTCGAGCCAATATTCCAGCTGTTGAAGGTCGCTGTTGGGTAGCCTTTGTCTTGACCGACAAGGTACCAGGCAGCCAGGACACGTTTAACCATGTCGTCGACGCGAGCTTGTTTGACTTGGCCGCTTGAGACAGCAGTCTGAAGGGCTTCCATTTGTCAGATGATTGCATATGGAAAGTGGGCATGGAGTAATCACCTGGGCCCCAGAGGACATTTCCTTTGTTGAAGTCGCTAGAAAGTTTTAGGATTGGAGGCATCGTCAGATAATGCATACGCTCACCTTCCAGGCATAGTCATATCAAGACCTGCATTCGCACTACCGGTCGTCGTATGTTGAGCTATCAGACAGTCAGCTCCCCAAAAGGTCCAAACCTGCGGTCCTTCTCACCGTTCCAATCAGACATCATATACCCCCTGAATCCAAGCTCATCCTTCAAGACCTTGTTAATCACCCCATCGTTCTCACAAGCCCAGGACCCGTTGATCTTGTTATAGCTGCCAAAACGTCAGCCTCCTCCTTCCCCTCCTCTCTTCACCTTTCAAAGCCCCATCAGAAACCCACTCACCTGCACATGACACTGGCCACGCCCGCTTTGACCGCATCCGCAAACGGCCACAGATACAGCTCATGCAACACCCTGTCCGGAATGTTACTCCCCATCGTCTCACGGTTCTTCTCCTGCTCGTTCCCAACGTAATGCTTGGCACAGGCCTGCGCGCCCGCTTCTTGCATGCCCTCGATCGTTTCCTTCATCGCAATGCCCGTCAGATACGGATCGGGGCCAAACCCCTCCCAGTTGCGACCTCCGGTGGCGATTTTACCCAAGGGACCGGCAACCGGGCCGAGCTGGACGTGGACACCGAGTTGCTTTGCTTCATTGCCGAGGAAGGAGCCGCGTTCGCGGATCAGGTCGATGTCCCAGGTTGAGGCGGCGTGGATGCCGGCGGCGAAGGCGGTTGCGCCTTTGACGTAGCGGACACCCAGAGGCCCATCTGTTTGGGCAGTCAGCCGAAAGCTTGGTGAATTGGAGAGAGAGAGAAAGGGATGGAATAGACTCTTTGGCCTCATCCGGAGGAGAGAGATTTCTCGACTCGTGTCGTGCGTACCTTGCAGGCATAACGATGGATACCCAATCGAACCCACTGCCTTCGTGTTCCCCACACAGTTTCCAGCTTGCCATCCGGTCCCCGTGACGATGCCTATTTTTTCCGAAGCGGACAGCTTCGCGAGCGCCGCCGTTGCTTTGGTGTACGCTTCGTCCCAGGAAAGAACGGCGCGTTTCGGGTGTTGGGAATCGGTCGGAAGAGCTTCGCTTCGTCAGTATGGCATTCCAAGTCATTGGCGCTGTGGAAGGGGGAATGATCCAATGTACCAGAGCACTTCGACAAGGCGGCCGTAGCCAGCAGAGGCAAAATATACACGTGCATGATGCCCAACGCAATACCTCTTCAGACGACAGGAAGAAATGTACAAAGCAAGTCCAGAAAAGCTATAGGAATACGGCAAGTATAAGTACCACGTCGCATACTACTCATCTATGGAGCCTCCCGAGCCGCCCACGACTGCGCGGAATAATTCGATTTCCTTCGTCCCATGATCGGTACCTTGGAGTCCACCTCGGCGCCGCACCGCTTCCAAGAAAGCCGGGTCAAGCATCCTTACTTCCAGAGCTTGGCTACTTACGGTGTGGGGTAGATTGATCGCGTGTTGGGAAACACAAGGGAAGTATATTGAGACGCGGTGGGTGATGGCGTCGAGCTCGTATGCGCAACGGGCCGGTTCTCCATCACGGGGAAAAGAACAAGGCAGGGGTGTGATTGTCGGCTAAGGGACGTCATATGCGCAGGCATGCCAAAGTATGTTAATGAAATGTGCTATCAGCTTTGCGCAGGCCACAGTGGGTATGCATCTCTGTCGGCACGTTGTTGGGGCTGCATATTGGGTTTGTTGAGATGAATTGATTTGGGTATAGCCGCGACTCTGTAACCGATGAAGATCGGTCTTGGAATCTGATCAATATGCCTGACATAAGAAGAGGCATAGTGCGATTATCATAGCGTGCGGGTGAATTGCACTCTGATCTTGATACCCGCTAACCATGCTTCCATACCTGTACTTTTGACCCTACTCTTGCCGTCTGAGACACTGGTACTCATACAAAGATACCACAGTTCATCAAATACCACAGTTCATCAAATACCACAGTTCATCAAATACCACAGTTCATCAAATTAGCCAGGGCCGCGCGCAAGTGATCATCACCTGGCTGTTTTCGACGCGAAAGCACATTCTCCACGCAGCTCATGCGTCGTTCTGGTACTCGCAGTCATCGTCGATTTTGAGGCAGTATGCACATGAGGGGTGTTCTTCCGTACATTTCCGCCTTCGCGCTTTACAATTGATGCACCCCTTCTTCGATCGTTTCTTGGGTCTCGGAGGTTCGTACTGGCATGTCCACAAGCCACGAAGACACTGATTGCACGTCGGCTTCGTTTCATTGCACTTGATGTCTTTCTCATGACACCGCAAGCATTTGCCGCCCTTGACAGGCTGTACAGGTGGAGGCGTGGGGCCTTGGATCGGAGCCGTTATCCGCGACTTTGATGGTGGCTGAGCTTGTTTGCCCCTTTTCGTCTTCTTCAGGCCGGTTTTCGGGGAGATAGCACTCTTCCTGCGCTTCTTTTTCGTGGGAGCTTTGGTGGCTTCTGGCGAGGTCGACATGTCTAGGTCTGGGACTTCGGGCTCGGTATTGGGTTTCACTTGGTGGTCCTTCTTGCTCCGTGTCTTCGTTTTGGGCTTGGCATCATTGGACGTGCCACTTGTGGCATCTTGAGGCATAGAGCTGTTGTCTGTTATGAGAGTAGGCGGTGAGCTACTGTTGTTAGAGATCGATTTACAGGCAAACAGGGCGAAGACTCACGTTTCGTCGACGATGGGGGTGTTGTGGATGGGGTTGTGTCTGTAGACAACATGTATGGCGTCTCGCTTGGTGGAAAAATTGAGGGAAACTGCGCCGTGGCAGTCATATCTCTTGGGAGTCGCTTTCGGGATCGCCTTCTTCCGCTTGTCTGTCTCTTCTTCATCCTCGGTCACCTTGTCTTTTTTCGTGTTGGCTCTACGATCCCGGTTTTGGAGGCTATTGGCACACACATATGTGAATCGCGCTCCGTCGCTACCGTTTCTGTTCAGGGCACGACGCTCAGTGTACTTGAATCTGCACTACAAGTTAGCAGAGTTTGCCCCTTCGTTCGCCGTTGTGTTCAAGACTCGAGTCCACCGCGAAGGATAGCATTCGAGGCTAGGACTGGAAGGAACAGTGTATATGATATGTACCCGTCAATCTCCTGGATGGTGTCGATGATAGATCTACGGATCATCAGTGATGAGTGATGAGCTTGATATCTGCACGTGACCTTACCGAGCAATCGCCCTCTGCAACTTGAGTCGCTCTTTCCCCTCCACGTCACGACACAGAGCATACTCCACGCCGATACTCTGCGGCCAAGCTGCAGGTTCGAATAGTGAATCCAGGTCAAGTTGCTGCACGACGGGAATAGTGATGGTCGAAGCAACGGCAAAGATGAATTCCGTGGCGATCTCGCTCGGAATAAGGCCTGCTGTGTTCTTCTCCAACTCATTGCGTAGCGCACCATCGAGAGACTCTGAGTTTGGACATCTGAAGCAGAATCGTCAGTAAAAGTCACAGTTCAGGATAGCGGCGGCAGACCGATAGTAGACTTCAGGATTGAGGCCCCGGTGATATCGCAGATCTAGCTCATCCTCCAGGTCTTCCATGACCGTATAGACCCCCCAAGATGAAGCGGATCGTTTGTCTGATGATTTGACGCGTGTGGGTGGTGGCTTGATTCGAAATCCGGAGAACGCGACAAGGCAAGGTTTGGGCTCGACCCATGCAGCGCTAAACGAGAACTAATTAATTATGTTAGTTCCTGTCTACATAGTAGTGGTATGTTGTGTTTATACTTTAGACTTGGATATGAAAAATAGTATAGAATCTTATTTAGAGTTTTTATTATTATTATTAGTAGCTAGATAGGCTACTAATTCTCTCCTTGTATTAATAATCCAAGTGTCACGCCTATCTACGTCGGCAAGGGCTCGGCACCCGCCCGGAAACTACCCGGCCCGGCGGCTTACCTAACCCACCGCGCAATGCCAGTATATATATTCGCCCTCCCTGAGCCATGAATAATCCCCTAAGGATTCGTCTTATCTCTGGCTGAATACTATCCTTTTGCTATCTTATTACTCTCGCCTTCCTACTACTTAGTATCCCCTCACTGTAATAATCTATACTCTGTGGCTCCTATATACTAAACAGGTATCCTTAGCCGAGTAAAGCAGCGCTAGAAGTACTACTAACTTATAATTAATTTATACTAGTAG